>JANRGW010021030.1:27092-38849 GCA_024733675.1 Psilopsiagon aymara
TAGAAGGTGCTTATATGACCAAGTAATATACCTGGGAATAAAGTGAAAATAATGCCTGCAGGCCGAAAAGCTCTGTTGAGAATACTGTGGCAAACAGATCCATTTAAACATACTGGGGGTTAACCACCTCACCTACCAGTGCAATTCTAGGGCAAAAAATAAAGAGTTGATGTAATCCACAAAATTCTAAGCCAAGAAAAATCAAGTGGAAGCAGAGAGGTAGTCTCACTTCCATACACTACCTTAATTTTCAAACCCCAGCTATGAGGTTAATTAAACAGGACTCAAGTCAAAAATACACACTGCCAGGGCCCTCCACAGAGACCACAGGTACAGCACAGGTACAGATGGGCTTATGCTAATGGTAACCCAGCAGAAGGAGCCAAGCTCCACTGGTGTGGGTCATCCATGAGATCTTATGACCAGGCAGTGATTTAACAGGGTTTTGCTTTCCTCCTAACAATGGTGCCAGGAGTTAGTGGAGAAATCTTCCTCCATCCAGTGATGCAGTAGTCTTCTGATGTCTGCTGAAACATGCAGCTTAATATCCCTAAAAACTGAAATGTCCAAATCTAACTAGTTTGTTTGGTAGAGGGATTTTATTAGAAGCACCTGAACCACTTCTGGCAGTGACAGTTCAGGTACTGGAGACAGCACAGCTGCAGCCAGGAGCTGCCCTACCTGGACTACATTAACTACACCGCTTTCAGCACTGCTGCCTGCTCAATGCAGCCTTATTGCTTCCTGTAGCTGGCTAATTTTTTCAGAGGTAGCATGGGTATCTCTGTGTGGCACTGCACCGTGTCATGTGCATATACCCTTTATGGTCTGTAATGCACGGGATGTCGGGCTAAGATGATCTAATAATCCTTTCTGCCTTAAACCACATGAAACCATCATCAGTCAGTTCCATTAATCTTCCATGAAGGAAAATAAGAAACCTGAACACAGCAAGAGAGTGAGATACAGCAGTAAAAATGTTGAAAATGTTTCTCAACTTCACCCTGCTCTCTCTCTAATTCTGCCATAAATTACCAGCCCAAGTCACCCATTGTCCATGGAGATACCAAGGTACTCTCAGACTTTTATCAGGCTGCTGCAGAAGACCTAGATCTGGCTTGCTACCTAGGCAGCAGCAATTAGCACAGTTTTGGAGGAGCATAAAGAAAAGACAGATGGACATAAAGAAGTCCAGCATGGTTATCAAAGCCTCTGCACAGTAGCACAAGGATTTTTAGGCAACCTGTAGAACCACCATGTTAGATACTGTTGTCTGTGCAGCCCTTGCTATTTTCATGAGCATGAGACCTTGACTTAAACCACCTTGGATTTACTGTCTCCGTTTTAATGTCTCATGTAAAATGTAAAATGCACTGAGCAAGTTGCAATCTGGAAATGGGTGAAAGCTTTGGATCAAAAAATCCGGTGACTACAACTGCATTTGGCCAGTTTGTGAGGAAGTTACCAGAACATGGTCTCATTGCTCCATAAGCAAAGAACAAACAGCTGGAGGGCCTAAGCTTCCACATGATAGGGGTTTTGAGAGACCAAGCCTGGGGGATGTGTTGATTTTCAGTTCTGGCATGTGAGTAGGTTTGTTTTGGACAGCATCTGTTCTATTTTTTTGTTCCCCTTTGTATGTCATGTTACTTTAAAAAGGGAGTGACTAGGTCAGATGGACCCCCTGGAGGGAGCAGATTCCTTCTTTCCCTGGAGAGCAGATGAGTATGCTTAAAGACTGGGTGGGAGGAGGAGGAGGAGGAAAGGAGGAGCTCCAGGGCTCCAGGGTGTAGTGGGAGAAGAGAATGGGAGTCCTAGTGAGAAGATGGGAGCCTGCTGCTCATGGAGAGGCTCATGAAAGGAGAGGGGAACATATGCACAGCCAGGCTCCCTTGGCAACAGGAAGACATCTTCCTAGGGATCAGAGAGGACTGTGCGGAGCTTTCTGCAACCCAGAAAATCACTGAGTTGACTGAAATCAAACCTGGAAACAAGTACCCACCTAACATCACACAGGGGGAGAGGGGTGAAGCTGTTTAGAAACTTTTCTCCTTTTTTGTCCTCATATAGAAAGAAAATGTTTCTTTATTTATAAAGTTAAACGTTCTCATTTCTATTCTGTACAAATTATCTTTTTGAGTTTAAAAGACCCTTTGGTCTCTTCAGGGAGCGCACAGTAAGGAAAAAGTCTAGATCATCATTAAAGCCCTGTCTGTTCTCTCGTGAGGTTTAAAACCAGAAGTGACCCCCAGTTTTGCTCCTCAGTACTAGAGATACATGAATGCTAGAAATTCTGTGAAGCAGCTAATTGAATTCCATCTGTAGCATCAAACCACCTTTAAAAGGTGCATGAAAAATCAGGAAAACTATGTTAGTTAACAACTCCTAAATAATTCTTGATTAACTGAATAGATTGAATAAGATGAAAAGTGGATTTTGGTTCATTGGTAGTTAAAAAAAAAAAAAAAAAAAGGGTTTGTTTTGGATCAAATTGAAAACAATTTTCTTTTTTAGTTTCATGAAACATTGAAAAAGTGATGACGCAACCCAAAATATTTTATGTGGGTTCAAACCTTTCAAAACTGTTTTTCTTAAAAAATTGAAAGGAAATTTCAAAATGGAATGTCATTTCAAATGAAATAATTGAAATGCTTCAATTGCAAAAATGTTGAAAGGAAACATTTGATTCTACCAGAAAATTACAAGATTATTTTCAAAGTGAATCACTCAACAAAATCAACACAATTTTGCAAAATGTTTTGCTATATTTCTGCCTCAGTTGCAAAAAAAAAAAAAAAAGAAAAATAAAAGCTGAAAATTTCACTCAGCTTCACAAGCGAGCAAACATTAAGATCTAAAAAGCATGGAAGTGCTGAACTTTTTCTGTCTGTACAAACCAGAAGTGCCCCCGAAGAGTTAGTTTAGTCATAACCAGAATAGCCTACCAGAAACGCAGATCTGTTAAGAATAAAAATTAAAAACAGATATGCCATGAATGTTTTTTTGTTGCTCTTTATTATTTTGCATTTTCTTTTACATTCCTTCTGCCTTCTTTTGCCCAGTCCTTCTTAGATGCCTGTGTTCCAGACATTCCAGGACAGAACATCTTGTGATCTCCACACAAATACCTCCCCTAGAAAAATTATGGGTCAAAGTGTCTGCTAGCAGCAGTTGTCTCCCTACTCGTAAACTTAATTATGCTAGCTGGGAATCTCACCTGATGATACAGTGATTGTAAAAGCTTGTTTTAAAGAGGCCAAACATATTTTGGCAGGTTTTGTTCCATAGATTTTCATAGGCAAGACAAAAGTTTCTTATTGAGGATTTAGATAGGAAACAAAGCCAGAGGCAGCATTACTAGTGGATTTAAATAAGAAACAGAATTATTTTCAGGACAAGGTGAAGGGCATGCACTCCCTTTACAGGCTAAGGACTCTCCTGAATAAGAAGATCTGAGAAGCTAAGCAGAAAAGGAAAACTTGCAGTCTTTAGGACAAACTGAGCCTACAGAGTATTTTCACACATTCTCAGACCTCCCAGAAATCTACAAGCACATCAAACTGTGCTGGAGGAAGAGCGCCTTGAGCTAATGCTGACCTGAAGTGCTAAGCCATATGGCCTGCTGCTGTGCCGTACAGATGCCCCATCTCCAGCTATCAGCTGAGTTTATTAGCTTTAGTATCACAGCTCAGGAACAAAGTTATCTTGTGTTTGACTCCATGCAGGCTCCCAAAGTACCAGGTATGCACAATTCTAGGTCATAGGGAAAAATACTATGTAAGTGTATCAATATGGGTTAGGTTTATGCTGTCCCTATTTAGTTATGCTGGGTGAATGTGGACCACAGCAGGCACCAAGTTGCTGGAAAATAAGCTAGGTAAAATCAGTTTGATGTCCCTGAGATAAAAAGTATCTGCTCTGTTCCTAATTGACTGAGTCCTCTGGTGCCAATGAATTAATATGCGGGACTTCTACTGTTTTCAGCGTTTCTCTTGAGGACAAATCTTCCTTTTGTTAAATCAAACAATATCATCTTTTCGGGGGGTTTTTTTGTTTGGTTGGTTGATTGGGGTTTTTTTTTTTTTTTGTTTGTTTGTTTTTTTTTATTATTATTTTGGTTTTAATCTGGAAAACAGAATTCACTGGGAAGCTCTCTCACTCTCTTTCATTCTCCTTTCTTTCTCTTCATCTTTCTTCTTTTTCTCTCTCTTCTTCTTTCTTCTCCTTCTTCTCTCTTTCTCTCCTCTTTCTCAATTTGATCTTTTGAAGGCATTTTAACATTATAGGAATACTAGGCTTAGTCTTTCATAAAATCATAGAATAGTTAGGGTTGGAAAGGACCTTAAGATCATCTAGTTCCAACCCCCCTGCCATGGGCAGGGACACTTCGCACTAAACCATGTCATCCAAGACTCCGTTTCATTTTTTTTTCCTGGAGCAGCTCTGGGAATTTTTGTGTTCTGGGTGTTCTGGCACTGTTATATAAAGAATGAGGATCTTGAACAAAGACTTTCTTTGCCCAAAATTGTAATTAGTTGCTGAAGTTGCTAACAAAAGTAGAGGCAGATGAACAAAATTATTCTAGGCATTAAAAAGCTTGTATGATGACAGATTGAAGAGATAGGGACTGATTAGGGGTGAAAAAAAATAGGTAATTGCTGTTCAGAAGGACAACCAGATATATCAAAGCGATAACAATTAGGTAAAAATAATACCAGCACAATTACCCTGCCATTGTGTAAATCAGTGTTGCACCTTTATGTTAAATGGTTTGCTCTATTGGCTGGGGTACCGCCACAAAAGTGAAGCAGCATATGAAAATTATTCTAAGTTTCTTAGCTCTTGCCACACCAAGGACAGTAAGACCTCACGAGTGCATGGAGCTGTTGATGAGAAAGTCCACTGAACCTAGCTAATTCATGAGGTTTACAGGATGAATTTTGTCATCTTTTGCAAAAGTCCAAATAAATTATGTCTTCCAATCTTCTTGCATTCACTCTTTTGTTATCACACCCAACAATTAAAAGAATGTGAATAGCTTACAGAGGCACAGATTTCTTTTGCAGAAGTCATGGTGATCTGTCTCCATCATATTATTTTCAGCTGGGTCGTTTATAATTCTGGTTTTAATTAACATTTCAACCAACTTTCTTGGTGCTAAAGTATGAATTCTCAGCCCTGGATTTCCCAGAATAACCTTTACAGTAAAATACCATTTACAGCAGAGCTGTTCTCAGAGAGAGAGCAGAACTATTTCACTCTGATTTCTTCTACTTGTTTTTTGAAACTTTTTGACTAATATCTTTTTTTCATTTATCATTTTCAAAAGTCAGCATACTCTTTTTTTTCTATTATTGTTCACCTCTCGGAGCTTAGTTTCCGTCTACTTCCATTGTATCACTACATGAACAAAATTAGCTTTTACTGTAAACCAAAGAAATTCTCCCAAGAAGGAGCTATAGGCAGAAGGTCATCACAAATGGGGTAAAAATGGATCAGCAGAGAAACTGAGAGGGAACTCAGCAATCAAGTAATTGAAAGGTAACAGTATGGCAAACTAGGTGTCTTACTTTTCCAGTAGGTGATGGATCAGTTTTACGTACCTGGTTTATGGTGCAGCTCTACCTGTCAAGGACATGTAGGACTCTTGGTGCTTCAGCAGTCTAGCTGAATGCAGCAGGGCATGTGACTTGACCAACGTCTTTTTTTCCCAAGTCAACCAAAACTGAGCACACTCTACCCATGGTTCCAACAAATCAATTTTGGCCATCCATTTCCTTAAATAATAGTAGTTCCAGTGTAGACAGAGATGTGGGACATGTTTTCTACAGGCTTTCAGGCTCTGTTGCAGATCCTAATCAGGGCATTAGGTAGTCAAACACTTAAGAAAAGTTTTCCTTTATCAAATACCAGCTGTAACAGGGATTTAGATACTTATAGCCCAAATCACACCAAGGCAAATAAGGCATAGGCTTCTAGCTATGTCACTGTGTTTGATAGTATCTTTTAGACCCACAAGTCTTCTTGAAGCAATGCCAAAACACTCCCTAAATTCAAGGCCAAGACACTGGTGCAGCTTCTTCAAGTAGATCTTAACCACAGGAATTTACCCTTCCGTAGTATTTTGATCTTGACCTGTCATCAAAGCAGCTTCCCCAGCCAGCTTATTCAAATGGCAGTCCTGTGATCTCCTATACATATCTGCAGGCAGTATACCCATCAGCCAAGTGTCTGAGGCACTGTATTGCTACACAATGGATGGATCTACACATTGGAGGAAGTGTATTCCACAGTGCATCCTAGAGGTTCTGGTCATCCAGGCTGGCTGGGAATCATCACCGTTTTCTTTATTTCCTCACAAGATACTTTGATTCCTCATCTGTTTACTCTCATGTTGTTGACCCCTAGTTGTGTTTTAAAGAACCAAGAAATACCAAGTAATCAGCTCCAAGGTACTCTGAAGGATTAATTTAAAAAAAAAGAGCTTTGCTATAATTATAAATAATGAAATATGAAAAATGAATTAAAATAATAAAATACAAATGCTTCATGAAGGAAATAATTCATGATACATCTTGAAAAAAAGCAATAGAGAGAAGTCTCACTGCCAAAGCTTTCATATGTTTTACTGAATTTTTCTTCTCATACCAGGCTAAATGATGTGGAAGTCAGGTCTGAATGTAATTGTGGTGACAATATTTATTTGATAGCCGTCTACAGTGAGGCATTTAGCACTCTGTTTTCCTTTCTTAGAAATGGTGAATCTATATCCATGCCAACAAAAAGTCTTTATGTCTCTTTAAGAGGGAAGAGCAAACTGCCAGCAATGGAATTAACACAAGATACAAGCATGGAGTATTAGAGAATTTGGTTACATGGTTGGAAATTGGTTACATGGTTGAACTTGATGATCTTAAAGGACTTTTCCAACCTAAATGATTTTGTGATTCTATGAGACAGAAACACAATCCATGAAAAGTTCACTCTTGTCCAATCTCAGATCCTAAACTTCAAGGGTTTCATTCTGTTTGTTAAAGCAGGGAGGAACATCACAGAATCCTTCC
This sequence comes from Psilopsiagon aymara, assembly GCA_024733675.1. Taxonomy (NCBI): domain Eukaryota; kingdom Metazoa; phylum Chordata; class Aves; order Psittaciformes; family Psittacidae; genus Psilopsiagon; species Psilopsiagon aymara. The sequence goes on from JANRGW010021030.1 coordinate 34,157, forward strand.
TTTATTATCTAGTCACTAGTATAAAGCTCCATTATTGAAAATATGGCAAGGGAATGTCTCTAATTTGCTCACTGTCTCATGACTCATTCTATGTAAAGGTTCACCTCATGTGTATGGTCAGTGATTTGCTATACCAGTCCAGTTCTCCTATGCACCTGGCGCTACCTTTTGGCTGGAGAAGTAGATTGCCTCCATTGCCCTTTACTTATTAATATTTTCTTTGATTCTTCTGAGTTTGTCATCTTTCTTTTGACCAAACTTACAATGAATGTCTTCACTTAAAAAACAGAACTTATATTTCTAAGCTTACTAACAGATCTGTAGAAGTCTTTTAGCATTTCTACTTTCCCACTAGAATTTGTATGCACGTGACTTATTTACTGTGTAGGTTAGGAGCTATCCTTTTAGCTATGCCTTTCTGCTGCACCTGGCATTTCAGAATCTTGAATTACTACATAATATTAAAGAGACATCTTGAATATTAATGCTTTTTCTTTAACTTCAGTGAGTTTTCCTATGAAGAATACTGTGAGCCTAAAAACTAAGAAGCAGTCATGATCTGCATGTTCCATACTGAGCATTGGCTTTAGAAAAAGTAAATCTGCTAGACATTATATGGACAACTAAAGTGGGTAAGGTAGGAAACAAAGTAATAATAAAAGATTAGCCCCAAGTAAAAGTCTCAGATTAGTTTCTAGTTTTAGTGGACCAACTTCCTTAAGCAAACAAAAACATGTTAAACAAAAATCAATTAAGACAGCTAAAAGAGATGATTCCATTAATCAAGTAGAAACAACAAAATTAAAACAATAAAAAAGGTACATTAAATGTACTGTTTCTTCTCCAATTGCATATTTGAAACAAGCATATTTCAGGGAAAAGAGTCCTTTATAACCCATATTTTTTTACAAAGTTTAGAATTAATATTTCATTCTTTCATAAATTCATGGAAATATTTTTAGTGGACAATATTGACAAATCTGATAAGATGCATAAATTCAACTGAAACACAAGAGGTGTTAGAAGCTATGTACATATTCTTGGGAAAACAAAACACATAAATTAACTGATGTGCAAGTGCATATATGGTATTAACTGTGTTTGTACAAAACCAAAAACCTGTTATACATTCTTAACAGAGTGGCACTGAAAAATTTCTTAAATCAGTGTGTTTACATAATTAAGTTTTGTAGTTGATAAAGAATCTCACTAAACCTATAGTGGAAGATATCTGATGTGTCTGACTATTGAGCTGAAGTTCAAACAGTAAGAAGCAGTTGATACAGTTCTTTTGGTGAGGTTATTCCCTTCTGAAGGTCACAGAGGCAAGTCCACCATTCCCAAGTCATCATGTGTCTGCACACCATTACTTTCTAGAAAATCTCATCTCTGAGAAGGTGAGTAGCAGCAAGGGAGGGAAAGAGTGAAAAAGAGAAACTTTTAGTTTGAGAACACAACAGCTTTAAAAAACTGGAAGACCAGAACGCTATAGAAATTTTAATGAACCCGGGACAGAATTGAGACAAAATGTCATAGTGGAGGCTGCTGGTTAATCAGGTTTCTTTTCTTCCCATCCTTATAATTTCCTATCTTTCATGTACAAGGATTTCACCAAATGGGTCCCAGATGAAACAGTCAGGCAATATATTTGCATGAGAAATAAAATTTAAACATTGTGTACCTCTGGTGTTTGAGATAATGACATCACATAATTCTCAACAGTTTCAAGAAATCCATGTTCAAAAGTGCAGGGAAGTCACGACCTTCTAGGACTTAACTGATTAGCAATTGGGGAACATCCAAGAAAAGAAAAAAAGGATTTTTTCACTACTTGGCTTTTAGAAATACATTAAAGGTCATGTGTTTTAAAGCTGAGCTGCATAAAGCAGAATACATTGTCTTTTGAAAAGAATGAAGAGATTTGTTCTTTTAGACTCCTGGAACCTGTACTTCAACCATGAAATGTCTTTCTGAAAACCTAAGAAAATCTGTTGATTACTTTGTGTTTGTGTTAGTTTAACATAGGTCTTTTAGAAGTCCTCTATCTAGCTTTTTTCCCCACAGAGTTTTACTACCACCAAAACATACAAGCTCTCCAAACCTTCCATAGAGTGAAGAGCCACCCATAAAAAGTATTTTATCTACAACAGGATCCCACTGTTGTGATGAGTGTAGCCAAACACATAACAAAGTCAATAGTTTATGCCTTTCTTAAAACCACGTTGAGATCAGAAGGGATCAAAGCACAACTCTTCAGCTAGTTTTCATTTGGTGCTCCTGCTGATGGAAATGAATCAGATATATGAGGAGAAATGTGCACGTGTTTAGACTTCTTACTGGTAAATTGTCCACCAGCTATTCCCAGACAGAAGTGTCTCTGTACAGGTTGAAAAGCTAGGGGCCGCATGGTCTGCCGGCCCTTCCTTTAAGTAATGTGAAGGAAGGCTGTACACTTAGTTCAACTTGCAGTCTGCTTCAGAGCCAAGGGAAGCAGTGAGACCCTATGAGTAAACCTAGTTAATAACATGGTTTTTACTCACTTAGAAATAGTGTTATGTAGGTTTTGCTCGTAACAATATTCAAAGTAATATTTTGGGGGGTTTCTTGTTTATCATTTATATATGAAGGATTAGTATTCTGAAAAATCTCCTCAGATTCAAAGACTCTAAGTTGGAGTAAAGTTTGAAGGTAAAGAAAAAAGAAAGAAAAAAAAAATTTGGTAGTAATTCCTTAACTAAACACTGACACTAAGGAACGCTGACAGTTCAACAGTGATCAAGGAATTATCAATTTAAAGGAAGAATTTCAATTACCCTTAATTCTGCCTATTACTGGAAGAAAATATGAAATTATTATAAAGCGACCTGAATGTTTCTGAACTGTGCTGAACTGATCTTTTCATTATTTTTTTTTTTTTTAATAACTCTTGGTATCACTGTAATAGTCTTCCTGAGTATGACTACAGTTTTCCTGCCTATTTCCAGTCTACTTTTCGGAATATTCCAGCGCCTCGAATGACTAACATACAGCAGGCTTAGCTGACTGTTCTGAGAAAGGAAAATACCTGGTTCTAAGTAGATATGAAGGGTTGCTGTTGTTCAGGGGGGTTATTTATTGGAGAGAGTAGGACTTTCTGGTTTGGAAGTGGGGGGTAAGCTTGATCTAGGAAGGTGTTTCTGCTTGTGCAAGTGAAGGATGCACATACACAGATACACGGAGGTGAATGAATGTAAGAAAGAATCAGAGAGAAGCACAAAGCAGGTGAGCAGGTGCTCTCTAGTGTTAAAAGCGGTGATCAAACAGATGATGGCAATTACAGGAAGGGGAAGGGGTCTGGCAGAAGGACTTCAAAACTGCAGAGAACAATTTCAAACCTGCCGTAACTATGAGAAAGAACAAGTGGGAGAACACATCCACTATGGGTGAACTCTCAGGAGCCTGCCTCCCAGAACGCCCAAACCTACTTGTTGACTGTGTTGGAAGAATCAATTTTAACGTGAGCCCTTAAAATAAAGCAACCCTTCAGTTAAATTGTTCCACTTTTCCTTTACTGTGCTCGTCACCCGCTTTGCAACTGTTCCAAGGGGTGAGGGGATCCAAGTTACTGCTGACGCTGGGGCAGCTTGTTCGAGTCGCGCTGGCCGAGAACAGGATCCAGAAGCAAAGACGTGCTGCTGCTGCCTGGTTCCTGCGGAGCCGGAGATGGGGGATGGGGAGCGCTTCTTCACCCACCACCATGCCGGGCAGGGAGGAGAGGGGGGCTGGCCCCCGCCTGAGCCCCCCAGCCAGCCCTTCCCTGGGGAGGAGCCCTTCCTCCCTCCTGTCCTCGGCTTAGCCTGACGCGGCAGCTCGGTGACCCTCGCGCAGAAAACCGACCGAGGCGCTGCAAGAAACGGCGCGACTCTGCGCAGTCGAGGTCCGAGCGCGTAGGACCCTCCGCGGGGTTCAGAGAGGGACCGCGGGGCTTTGCTCAGGGCGACCCGAGGGGGAGGTGGGGAGGCCGCTCCGGGCCCGTCGGAGCGAGGGACGGGACCTTCCTGCCGTTGCCTGCCTCTGCCGCCCCACTGCTCGGCTACTCGGTCGCAAACCAGATACACTGATTTCATTTATTCTTCCTTTTTCCCCCCTTTTCGCCCTCCAGAAGGAGGAAGTATCCTGCCTGTGGATCGTACACTTGTTCTCGCCCTGAGAACCACTGCTCGCCTTTCAGGTGAAAATAACAGCCTCCAGGGAAGCTTTGGAGGTCTTTTATCCTTTACTTACGGGCACATATTTGCTTATACTTCCCTAAGCAGAAAATGACTAAGACTGTTAATAACAGAGTGACATATGGGAAGCAATTTCTCTAAGGCTCAGATCTGCATTTAGAGATCCGCTTTAGTTTTCTTTCCTTTTTAAACTAATGTCCCAAAAGATAAGGGGATGGGAGCTAAATCGTCGTAAAGACATGGCCCGTTTTTAGTGCAAAATGTCGAAGCTACAACTCGGAGGGAGAGAAGGGAAGGTTAAAAAAATAATAATGATAAAAAAAGAAGCGGCAAACAAGGGCTATGTTTCATATGTGTCTATTTGTGTGCGTTTGGGTGTTATAGAGAGTCGTTTAAATTCCCAGCTCTCCTCTTGGCAGACCCTTCTTGAGCTGTATTTTCAAAATGAAATACACTATTATGTTTTCACCCGACTGAAAAGGGGG
>JANRGW010021030.1:38949-85543 GCA_024733675.1 Psilopsiagon aymara
TCATGTGCCTCAGCATGCCTTCCAGGAGAATCTGCTCCAAGATTTTGCCAGGCACAGAGGTGAGGCTGACTGCTCTGCAGCTCCTGGGGTCATCCATTTCCCCCTTCTTGAAAATGGGGGTTATATTTCCCTTTTTCCAGTCATTGGGAACTTCACCTGACTGCCATGATTTTTCAATTGTTGTCTTGTGATTTTGCAAGACTGGGATTTGTTGCCAGAGGAAATTTTTTGCAGGGGAAGGCAGCACTCAGTGTGGGGCTGGCCCAAGGATACATCTGGAGAGCAAGCAGTGAAATGGAATGAGTTACCCTTCACTCGGGATGCAGGGATTTCTAGGAATGACCGTCTGGGGAAGAGCAACCTGCCAGTCTAAGCACAGGCACATAACTCCCAGAGGAGAGAGTAGCAGTGACAGAAGACCTTGTTAGGAAAAAAATCAGCATAAGCCTTCTCCATGCAGCACTGCTGCAAGCTATCAATGGCATATTAATGAATAAGCACTCTGAACTTGCTTACAGTCATTATCTTTATAGAGCTGTTATTTTCCCTCACTTGTGTTTGGACAAGTATCCCCATCAGATGGAGAGAGGAACTAAAAAGTAGGGCAGTACCTTACTAAACTCACAGTTCTGATGCTATGTTTTTTGTCATTTCTGAAATTTCCTAATCCCTAAGGATTACCGGGAGAGTGCTGAACTATGGCTGATAATCATTTTTAGATTTGTGGGCCTGCATTGTTTTAGCAAAAATTATCACTATAATGCAGGAATAGAAAAGGTAAGTGTTCATAATTCCTCTGATTGACCTTAGGAGGAAAGAAAAATCTGATTCTTATTCATTAATATCAAGTCACCAAGCAGCACAAATATGATCTGGATCAAGCATCAAATTAAGCAAAACACAGTGTGGAATTCATGCTGGGTCTGTGCCAGCTGCAGAAGGACAGACAATATCTAATCCAGCATTTATTTTCTTTTCCCTTTTTGAACATGTTTATGCGGAAGTGAATTTGCCATAGCTCAGCACTTTGCTGATGGGTTTGATCCAGCACAGGTTGCCTTAAAACCAAATTGTCTACTATGTGGAAGAGTTCTTGTTCAGAAGGTCTGATCAAGTCTTGTTAGTCATAGGAATTAAAGGTTGTGGGAAAAGCTGTATTCTCTTCAATTTTCAACTGGGTTTTCCATTTCTCTTGCCCAATAGGAAAGTACAGGAGGTCAGGGGCTTTGTGAGCAGGGTTGTGCATACTACTTGTGTTCTTTAAACTGGATTTCTTGCAGTTAGCTATGCCTTGTTCCACTCCCTGCATAAGGGTGCTGGAAAGTATTTCTTGTGCATTGTTTTGCTTACAATGATAGTACTAGTCTGTGATCTTGCAGGAACATCTAAGTGCTTGCAGGGCTCAAATACACAGTTTGGTTGTCGTGTTGCCCCCCCCATGTTTTTTTTTACTGAGAGTATGTGGCTAAACTTCATATATTAAATTGAATGTCAGCTTTGCAAACTTGGAGATCAGGGAGTGCTGGAAAAGAGCTAAATGATTTTACAAGTACTTATCATCGTCACATGCTTTGATTTTCTGTGTGACCGTAAAACTGAAAGCCATTGCTCTATGCTGCTGGCTTTATATTCGTGAGTTGTGTCACTGAAGTAGATCCTGGACTACTTGAACAGAAAACATGGATTCATGTTGCTAGGTCTGCCTCTTTCTTTGAAATTGCAAGCTTGCAGCCTAGAGACAAAAGTTCTCTCAAATCAATAACCTGATTTTGCCCCCCCATGAATCTGTACTGTGCTTGTCATGCCCCATTTCCTGAAGCCTTCACTCCATTGTAGAAAAATGTATTATTTTTGTTGTGACAAAGGCATGGATCAACCTTTCCAAGACAAAAGCACTATGAAAACAAGCTGCTTTCATTTTACTGTGAGGTAAATTTACAAGCAGCAGTTTAGGCAGGTATGAGATGTTGAATTTTGCTTTATTTTAGGATGAAAATTAAGGCAACTTTTTGCCAAGTTTTTATCTGAGGAATAGCTTCTGCATCATAATCTCTGCAAGTTTAAAATTACTGCTGTTTTTAGCTGTGAAGGCAAACTGTACATCTAATGATAGAAGGGCATTTTATGTTGCTTTTGTTTCTCAAAAAGCTTGCCCTTTTCCAAATTGCAGGAATATACACATTGCTGAAGTTCAGTTTCCAAAATAGGCTCTCGTCTTACATTTGGAGAGATTAAGTTTGGCTGGGAGCAAGGAGAAGCAGCAACTATATGCTGTTTCTATGGGAAGTATTTATAGCTGTTTATGAATGTGACTGCATTCCAATAGTTTAAAAAAGGCATGCTGAACAGGATATACAATGTATCTCCTTATTTGAACTAGCTTTGAAAACACTACCTCCATACTCCTTTTTTTAGCTTGATTTCCTGAGGAAACTTGGCTTGGAAGATCATGCTCTGGGCATGTGCACACGTCTCCTTTTGCTCATATTTTTTCATTGCTTTCACCAGTTTTAACCAATTTTGACAGAAGCTCTGAGGACAATTAGCTCCTACAGAGTTAACAAAACTGCATGACTCATGGAAGTAAGTAGAGGAGATATATTGTTGATGCCCATGTTGACATAAAGCCAGCCACATGAATGTATTAGTGGAGAGTGGAGACCAGTGGAGAATAGTGATGCTATAAATGTTCTGAACATGAAGGAAAATCTGCGCCTTGAGCATGGACAGTATTAGACATAGAGAGTTGATCTGTGGAATCCTGATTGATAGGAAATCAACCAGTTTTCATTGGTTTTGCTCCTCAAGGAAGTTTTTTACAGACAAGTGTTAGTAGAAAAAATATGTCAACAGATCCCATAACCACCTATTCAGTGAATTAATGGTTTTTATATCTGCATAGCTCTGGGAAAATTAGCTTTGTATTTAAAATACATTTATATTTTTAGCTCATGTTTTCTGATGACGCCTCTTATGTTAGCCCTCAAAAGATCTATATAGCTCCCCATGTGAAACAAAGTACATATGATTTTGCAGAAGAATTGCATACTAAATCAAGTCAGTTTAGCTGAAAATATCAGACAATGTTTATGAAAACTATCATTTATTTTTCCTCTGGAAATGCAGTATAATGGGGAAAAAAAAATCTGAATTGGTTTTAATCTGCTCAGTACAATTCCATATAGAACAGAGATACTTGTGGACTTTGGTAATAGGTTTCCATGACCCAATATGTATTCGCAATGGGTTGCTACTTTCCTTCTTCCTTGCGGTGGAAATTCAGCAACTCTTCAAATAAAACAAAGTGTCACATCTAAGCAGCAGATCCAAAGAACTAGGCTTTTAAATAAGCACCAGATACCCTGAGATTAGGGATAAAACTGCAAGAATTGGAGAGACTGTATGGCACACAACTCAGTTTCTAGTTTCCTCCTGTGATTTGGCATAGCCAAGAGAGAGACATAGAAGATGAATTGTTCTCTCAGTCTTCCTTTCAGTGCTGTAACTGAAATTATATAGCTACCTACTGCTAATTTGGACAACATGGAGCTTAATCATTTCTTGCTGCCTGACTGAGAAATCTGGAAAACTGCATTTTACTATGTTTTAAGACTTACTCGGACACAAGTGAGGTTCTCAGAGTTTTTCATTTTATAACCAAAAAGGTCCAGAAATATAAATGTGACAGTGTGCAAATCTACCACCGGCTGAAGTCCTCAGCCTTTCCTGTTTTCATCTCCTTAAATTCCTTTAGAGTGAAAGAGTTTGCCTTCCTTGCACACACAGTGGCATCCCATTTTCATCTTGCTTGGTACTGACACTGCATTCTTGTCTGTCTGCTGAGTTATTGTCTGGATTAATATTCATTAATTATGTTGGCTCAATGAGGCTGTGCTTGGTAAACAGCTTCTTGAGGATGTTACACATTTTCCTGTAAGTGGTGTTTAGCTTCTGGAAGATTAAAGTGTAAGACCACGGGTATAATCCAAATTCAACAAATGCTAACCTTTCTTAACGTGTTTCAGAGGAGAGGCGATGGGTAAGGAGGAAGGGAAGTGAAAGACGAGATGAAGAAACTACAGAACTGCTCTCAGATCAGTAGCAGGGGCTGCCCTGTTGTTATGTTGAGTAGCCAGTATTGACAAGCCCACAGTATCCAGTATTGCTGAACTACAGATAAAGGGAGAGATAGTAACCCAACCTTTTCGTGCTACAACTCGGAACTCTAAGATAAGTTTCACAGTGCTATTCATTTCACTTTACATAATCAGTTTTTCTGAAAATGATTCAGGCATTAAAATGCATCTGAATAGGCCTCTCTCCTGCCTGCAAAGGTAAATCCCTCTGGTGAGCTGAGCATTAGAAATTTAAATCCAGGATGTGGGCTTGGTTGATGCACTGTACTCATGAAGACAGATACAAATGACTAGGAAAAAAAACTTGCTCTGGATCTCTCTGTGCTCCTGTGCCCAAAGGGTTTTGCTTTAAAGAAGATTACTACAGTTTTAAGATTATTTTTAGGTAATATGTAAGTAATTGAGGAACCATGAGCAGAGGAAAGGCTGTTTTTGAGCACAGACATTGCTTGAGAGTAATCCTTGAGAGAACAAAGGATACTGAGGATGGTGAAAGTTCAAGCTGAACTTTCCTTCTCAAGCAAGATAATTCAGAAGCCAGAACTTGTTGATGCCAGTATGACTTCTTGCATGACTGTAAAAATTAACTTCATAGAACCGGAATCCAGATATTTCAATGTCTGCAGATATTCTAATGTCTGTTAGAAGTAGGGTATTTATGCTGCTTATGGAGAGGGAATTCTGTCTACATCTTGCCTGCTTAAACTGACTTTGTCCAGACAGAAAACAGAGCTCTTTTTTTTTTTTTCTTATTTTGCATTTCACTATTTGTTGAAAAACGAGCCCAGTTCTAAGCTAAATGAGCTTTTAAGATTGTCGTCTTTCTGAAAGTCTTCTCTTTGTAAAGGCAGTCACTGCGCGGAGGTTGCAGCTCACAGTCTTTATTAAAGTTAATACCTGACTCCATGTTTGAAAATGTTATTTTAATGTTTGATTCTGTGCAAGCTAGCACAGCAATAGTCATAACTGTAAAATACATTGCAAATGAAGCGTGTTGAGTTGTCATGGTTTACGTGAAGTTGTGCTCAAGAAGTCTGTATTATCATTAGTTGTGTTAACTAATTGTCCTCAAGTGTACTAAAAACATGACTGGTACATCTAAAAACATCTGGTACAAACCTTTTGTTAATAATTGGCATGGGGAAATAGGTTATTGTAAGAAAGAGGATGTTCTGAGCACCTTACCACTTTCATGCACAAGCTCTGAGTAAGAATGGCTACTTATCCAGAAAGCTCTCTGCTTGCTCTGAAGAAGAAAGGGCAAAAGCTAACTACTGACAATCTTCATTTACATATGTTATATACCTACAGCATTATTTATCTACAGTATGTATTTGACATTACATTTGAGCTTTTTTCTGTGGAGTGGTGCATGTTGTGTTGTGTAACCTTTCTTTGTGTTCTGATTTTAGAAAAAAATAGCAACCTTTTTCATACAAACCATGAAAGAGATGCTCAGTAGAATGTGTGTTAGCTTGACTTTAACAGCTAGTGTGTTCATATTAAGTAGGTTTAAGGAAACAAGGTAAGACAAGTAGGGTGAGTGTTTCTGCAGGTCAGTAGGCCTTGTGCTAGAAAGGCAGCATTCTAGGGAATGTGAGCATTCATTCCAAACAGCTGACACAGGGGGGACAGCCTTCTTTGGTGAATTAGCCTGTATATGTAAGAGATTTTTTTTAATTGCATTTGTTTTCACTGTACATTTTTCTGGCGCTGAAATTGCTTTGCCAGCTTGGTGCCACTGAGATTTTTAAAAGGAAGTGATCTTATTGTTCCACAGCTTTACACATCCATCATGCTGCTTAACTGAGTGGGATCTGATGTGTTGTTATTTAGTTTACATTAAGTAATTTTTGTTTAGTTCAAAAGTCCTTTCTTCCGTATTTCCAGTATCTCCTGGGAACTTGTTGAATAAAGAAGAGTGTGTGGAAAAAATAAACAGGAAGTTTCACATTTGTTTTTTTAAACCTGGAAATGAGTAAAATTTTTGGTAGAACTTGGCAGACAAAAGGTACTTGAAGAGGGACTTATGCAATGTCCACATAAGAGACCAAAGCATTTTGCCTGTAGAACCCTGGTATGGCTATTGCTGCTGACAATCTAAGTTTTCCTCAAAGAAAGGATAAACTTAATGTTCATTTTATGCTAACAATTCAATCCCTCAGGAAAGTGTGAGCTCAATTGCTGATCTATATTTTTCCAATTCCTTCCTATTAGTAACAAAAGACTGAACTTCAACGAAAACAATATTTTTAATTTCTTTATATATGTCTATTTATTTCAGTTTGATCAACAAAGTCAAAATGTATCAAGAGAATTATGATGGATTACTGTTCTGAGAAGCCCAGTGCCAGTTGGGAAGTAGCAGCTGGAACCTAAGCTGTTACAGTTTTGGTGAAACTAATGTTCTGGTGCCTTTTCTTTAACTCTATTTATGATCTCGTCATGACAGGAACTTGTTATCCATGTGTTAATCTTCTGAAGGTTAGTGTTTACATAGTTAAGATGCTTCATAGTTTAGGCAAACGATGCTAAGGAGCCTTTTGCAGCTGCAATTTTGGATATAACAACTCTTCACAGTTTGTGTTTGAAGTGGCTAAAGCTATTTAGCTTTTGTGGACAGATCCGTTAACTCACACACAGTTTAGCCCAAGTGACAACTGAAATAACTAAAAGTTTCCTCTGACAATAAAATTCTTTTGTCTAGTGTGAGCAAAACAAACTCATTTATAAATAACCTGAATGAAACCACACTCTTGAATATTCTGTACAGTGGCCCATACACTTGATCATAAACCCGAAAGAAAACTAACAAACATGCTACCAATGCTGTTGCATAGCTTCAAATAATATTCTGCTTGTAACCTTTTTTGCTGATATTCAGAAAGCCAGATCTCAGTTAGGCTATCAGGATAAGAGTCCATCTGGGTGATCTCATCTTCTCAAAATGAGACAGAGGAAAAACTTAAGTAATGGTGAGGGTGGGGGCATGTGTCTGTTGGGATTCTTTTGAGAATCAAACACTCATTGCCTTTTGCCTTCAAATAGAATTTCAGTAATGAACACTAATCTTCAGTAATAGTGTGAGTGCCTGCATAGAGTAAAGCATTGGAAGTTAACTGAGTTTGTGGCTGAAGCAGATGGAAACCTTTATAACACAGTCTGAGACAATGTGGGAGCTGCTTTCCCAGGCTCAGAGAGAAGGAAAGCGCTCTTCTGCTTCTACAGAAGAGGGAGTATTGTATTCTCTACCATGTCCCGCTTAGTCTCCACTCAAACTCTCCAAAGGACCGTTTGGCTGTGCAGAAGCCTTGGTTTATTTAATACAGAAGGACCTTTCTTCTTCTTCAGCAATAATGTTTTGATCTGAGCTGCGATTGAGAAGTGCTTCATTCATTATGACTGCTTGGCAGTGACATAAAGGCATCCAGTGTTTAGCAGGTCTTCTGAATGTACATTGCTTGGAAAGAAAGCTGAGCTTCTTCATGTGTAAACATCTGTCTTAGTCCCATAATGCCTGGACAGCTGGAAAACATGCAGTACATTGTGAGTGTGCTCAAAACTTCAGCCTTTAATGTATCTCTTCACAAAACTCAATTTGTTCTACTTCTTGAATTGCTTTTTTTTGACCATGATGCTTGAAGGGCTCTGCCATGTGTGTTCCACAAGCCTGGATCTTGTGCTAAGCTATGTTCTGTGCTTTCTGTTTGTGATGGTGCCAGGTATTGCAAACAGCACTGCGAGTGGTGGGGAACATGTTTCCTGTGGTTCATCTCTTTAGGGCTGAGCTCAATGAGCAGGCTACTTTTGATGAAGTCTGTAAAGCATTTAGTCTATTTGGCCCAGGGTCTAAAGTAGATCAGCTTATGGTCTGAACAGAAAGAGAGAAAACATGATAAAGTGTGTGTGGTTTGTTTTCACATATAAAGAGATCTATGCAGTGGTACTGTTTGCTTTCATCAGTCCAGAGAGTAGCATGTTTGTGCCTCTGTTACTCTGTGCATTTTGGTGCGGTCACTTTGCAGTCATTTGTAAAACCAGGAATTAAATAGACCTAAAAATGTTATCATTAGTATGATTCCATTTCTGGAAACCTTTGTCTATCTTGTTCAGGGCCTGCTGGAGGTTAAAAGGCGTAATCTCAGCAAGGGACACTAAGTAGCTCTGTCACCTCATGAGAAGTTGCAGTTATTCATTGCTGCCGAGTGGTGCATCCTGTCACCCTGTCAACATGTGCTGCCTCTTTTGTCCTGTTCTACTGATACTGGCAGTCTCAAATGTCCTAAATGTTGGGGACTTTCTTCAAGCCTAATACCTTGGTGGAATTACAAAAAAGAGGGTATTGCAAATGCCCTCCCTGCATTTACGAGCATGTATGCATTAGACTAGCTGTTTGTGATTTATAAATGAGTGAAAATACTTAATTTGTCACACTTTCTCTAAAGCTGCATTTAATGAGAATGGAATCGCAGATCTAACCCAAGGGAGCGAATATGATACAGTATCTTTTCCAACAGAATTAAATGGAATTCCCTGGAGGCTGTCCATATAAATACCTGTATGAAGCATGGCTGTCTGCTTTCTGACAAGGGCATGCACTTCTGAGGTGTGGTATTCCACTCTGTGGTGCCTGATCCTGTGGATGCATAGGTAAAGTTTTAGCACATCTGTTGGACTTCTTAGATGGCTTGGGTTTAATTTCTAGAGCATGCTGTGTAATTGTGATCATGTGAGGCAGAGGGTACTGACAGCCTATGTAACTTTTAACAGTGAGGTACATGGTCAGCTTGTGCAGCCGCTGAGCAGTGTTTCATGGATCAGTGCTTGATTGTGTGTGCCTAAAAAAGGACATTGGTGTCATGGGTGTCTAAACTCTGCTGACTTTGTTTGGATTTTGGCTAAATCTTCTCTGCTATTTTCTGTCTTCTTAAGCCATACTAACAACCACTTTGTAGACTACTCCAAGGTTTTTCTCTTCTTGCCTTGCATCCTTGGTCTGACACTTTATTTTGGAAAAACTGGGGATTAAGTGGCATTTCCTTGAATTCACAAGTTCTAAAATAGTAGGTATTTCCATGGAAGGAATGCTGTTGGGATGTTTGACAGAAACTGGTAAATCTAATGACCTTTGATTAAAGCCTGCTGCTGTACGTTAATATAGACAATTTTGAAGACAGATTCAGAAGCCAGGAATTTAGAAACCATTTTCAACATTTCAGCCTACACAGATTACTAAATAAAGGATTTCAACAACTGAGGCAATGTTTTTGTTTGTAAAAGTGGGTGCTTAATACGGTCGGATGATGAATTAAGGACAGCCGGAATATATCAGAATATACTTTCCCACACACCCAGAACGAATCAGCATTAATGCATTTTCATCCCTTTGTAATTATTTTCTCTTTGCAACTCTTTCCAGATTGTTACCATCTGTAATTGTGACACTTTTACAAGAAAATTGATTTAGTCAATTCAGTTTCTGTGATTTTTATTATTGTTGTCATTGTTTCAAATCCAGAACCTTCTAATTTGGCTTCAATTCTTGAAACCTTTTATATTGTGCAACCAATAACCAGCTTTTTTTTTTTTTTTTTTTTTTTTTTTGTCAGAGACCTGCTTTTTTTGTTTGTTTGCTCTTTAAAGTTTAGACAGAGTTAGAAGCTCCCTAACTCACAATGGTCAAGTGCTCTGGTGACATTCCAATAAAAAGATAAGCAGTTTTCCAAATTAAAGAGATTGGAAGGAAGCAGTCATTAAATAGCTGTTTTTTAAAGCTGTGTCTTAAACAATGGGAAAAATAGCTTTATTGTAAACAAGTTTTGTATGAATAAGACAGGCTCTGAGGATGACTAAATTGAATTCTTTCAGGAAAAAGGTAGTTTGAGAAACTGTGTCCTTTGAAAATCCAGTCATTTGGTGCCAGTTACCTCCTGTGAGATGCTGAAGTGTGCTGCTCCCATTGAAGTCAAGAGGATTGAAGTCCATTAGCACATTCAGGAGCTATGGATAGAATTATCATAGGTTTAATGAGACTATCAGAAAATATGTGGGAGATGTTTTTTGTGTGTCTTTGAAACAACCCAAAACACACCATTTGAAATTAATCCACCTCCAATCAATTTTTCTATGTTGTATTTCACTGAAAACTAGACTAAAAGCAATTTTTGAATAATTTTCAAAATAACTTTTGAAAATGCCAATTCACAAAAACCAGCAGGGGTTGCATTCTTGTTTAGTGAAGGCTAAGAAAAGACTGCTTCTGGTGAAATGAAAAAATGATTTTGAAAATGGCTTCAAAGTGATGTGAACATTTCAAATAAAATAATGGGGAAGTGTTTCTTCTGCAAGGTGAAAAAAGAATTAGTGACAATTTTCCAGCAATACTGTTTCAGTGGCAAAAATGTTGTGGGAACTATTTTGATGTTAAGTGTGTACTCTGTTGGGGAGGGTGGGGAGGGTTGGGAGAAAAACCTTCTCTGTGACACAGGGTTGAATTGTGTGATTGCTTTCTTTGCTGGTGCATGTGGCATAATACTTTTAAAGAAATATGCTTGCGTATCTGAGTCACATAGATCTAGCTCCCTGTTAGGATGTTTTCCCAGTTTGTCTAAGCCTCTATGCTGAATAAGTGCCTCATATACAAGCTCTGGATTGTAGTGAACCCCAGGCTTTTGTGAGCTTCTGGATTTGGCATGGGCCAAGATGCTTGTGGATTTGCAGTTTCCTAAAAGAGCTTTCCTGTACAAGCTGGTGTGTGTTGGAGGAAGTGATGGTTGATTGACTCTTATTCCAGCACTTTACTGTGTGAGCATCAAAACATTTCTAGCTTTCGAAATCATTAATCTGATGGGCAAAGCAAAGCAAGACATTCTTTTACATAAAGATATGACATAGCAGATGTCATCTGCGATGATTAGAGATAGGTGATGTATTTCATGTATAGCTTATACTTTCTGGTGGAAATGTGTGTTATTTTTACTGTTTCGCACTATTCAAAATAGTGATTTCAGTCGCACGTGAACAATAAATGTGTGTGTTAAGATCAGACCTTACATCTCTAGTGGCTGCAATGTGATAGTCAAACATAAGAGCTAGTAGTGAAGTGATTTACAGAGAAAATCTTGTGATGTTCTCAGCAGCTTCAGTGATGAAGCAATTGCTGTAGGTTAAAACAGCGGGTAAAAAGATGAGTGTACAGATGACATGATGAAAAAAACAAAGAAGAAAGAAGAGGCCTAGAGTGTAATTTATTTGGAAATAGAGCAAAGACAAGAGGGTAGCATTGGCACCAAAAATGGTTTGAATGATGAGCCTTCCTGTAAGTGATGAATGTAGAATGGCTTGCTAATGATTAATGCATATTTCATATTAATAAATCATATTAATTGTTCTCTTCCTCTTTCCCATTACATTTTATTTCTTCCTCTGGATAAAAAGCACTCTATATGGATCCAAAACCAAAATGGTGTCTAAGAAGAGATGCTTAGGTCTAGATAATGTTAAAGGTGATGTAGACTAGAAGTTTTCATTTCTTGTAAAACTACAAATCTGAGTTAGGTGTTGTGAATATTGACATATTTTACTAAAAGCTGGCTGCTTCCAAGTGCAGTTTTCTAATATGTAGCTTTTATATCTTCATACTGTTACATGACATTGCATTATTTACAGCCATTAATTGCTATGGCTGTAATGGATATGGATTATGACTCTTGTATCCCACTGGGACAAAGCATTGACATAAAAATGAAAATGCAAACTTTAAATAAAAAAACAGCAGAAGAAAAGCACACTTTCCAGAATTTTTCTGAAACTGTAAATGATACAGGCTAACAGAAGAATTTAGACCAAATGTAGATGATGTACTTATGAGCAGATATTGTAAAACGTAATGTACATAACATGATTTAAGTCAGGAACTATTTTGGAGTCAGCATAATAGTAGATTTGGAAAAAGTCTGAAGATTTGTTTGTTCATCTGAGACCTAAGTTGGAGAAACTTGTCCCCTAACATTTCAGGTTTGTATGGGAACAAACACTGGATATAAGCCTGTATTTTGGAATCTAAGCATCTACTGAATACTCTTCTGAAACTCATAAAGGCATAAAGGATACCCCTTGGTAAAAAGAAGGGTAAGGTAATTGCAGTGTTAGCCTGCAGTGACCTCAGACTTGTTTCTCAGTTTGTCCTCAATGTCCTGAGGTAAGTTATGCAAAGTAATTGCACATAAGAGTGGGTGAATAGCCCCACTTTGGTCCCTTAAGTATTTTGAAGATGATTGTTGTACACCACGCACTTACTTGCCATTTCTGTCTTTGAAAATTATTCTCATTTATTAGCTACAGTGAAAACACCCAAAAGACAATTTGCACACATGGTTTTCATCAGAAAATATTCCAGAGTACTACAAAATATGCAGTCTTGCAAGCTGTTCCTCATGTGAAGTTCTACGTGAAGTTAAGATACTCGGGTTAGTAAGAACTTCTTACCTGAATAGGATGTTTGAGAGCTAAGTCTTCAGTACACTCCTGAAGTTTTCAGCTGCTTGATTTTTGTTTCATATAGCTCTCTTTAGTGGTCACCTCCAACCACTCCTGAGTTTCAAACATGAAGTTTAATGAATTTTGTAAATTGAGATACAAAGAAAACCAGAGAGAAGTGGATTAGAATGGTCTGATTTGGATCATACTCCCATCATATTTATTTACTCCTTTTATTGAGGAAGAGTGTGTTAGTGGAACCAAAAGTCCAGGCCACTGTGTAGGTTTTAAGGTGGGGGTTGGTGTTGCTGAAGGTGGTGGGTTGTCTTCTCCAGCAACCCTGTTGATTCCAATTCTAAAAAACTTACGAAAGTTTTAAGGAGGTACTTAATGGCAAAAGAGGTGAAAATAAGCAAACTGTGGCCATTTTCTAGGCAGCTGGATCATTAAGAGAAAACCCAGATTTGAAAGTTGAAGTGGAAGAAAATCAGAATCACAGAATGGTTGAGGCTGTAAATGAAGACTGGGAGCTGTCTAGTCCAAACTTGCTGCTCCAACAGGGTCACCTCGAGCACATAACCCAGGATGATGTCCAGACAGCTGTTGAATATGTCCATTGAAGGAGATTCTATAGTCTCTCCTTGCACGTAATGATCAGATCCCCTCCCAGGCTCCTCTAGGCTGAACAGGCACAACTCCCTCAACCTTTTCTCATATGAAAAACTCTTCAGACCCTTAATCATTCTAGAAGCCCTTTACTGGACTTGCTCCAGGAGCTCCATGTCTCTCTGTGTTGGGGAGCCCAGAACTGGACACAGTATTCCAGGTGAGAATTCACCAGGGCTGAGTAGAAAGGAAGGATTACCTTTCTCGACCTGCTGCAATGTTCTTTCTAACACAGCGCAGGATACAATTGACCTTCCTGACCATAAGAGCACATTACTGGCTCACAGACAACTTGATGTTCACCAGGATCCCCAGGTCCTGCTCTGAAGAGCTATTTTCCAGAACATCAGCCCGCAGCCTGTACTAGTGCATGGAGTTATTCTTCCCCAGGTGCAGGACCCTTCCTCTCTGCCCAGCTCACTAGCTTGTATACACCATTCTGAATTGACAGCACAGCACTTTGTGGTATCAGCCACTCCTCCCAGTTCTGTATTGTCAGCAAGTAATTTGCATCATGTAAGCTCTTGTTTCTCATGAGGAGTCTCCCATTCAAGGACTGATGACGCCTAAGTCTGATTTCTCTTTGGTATGTGAGGAAGTTGCAAAAATATATCCTTAAAAGGGCAAAGCCTTATTTTATTCATAGCATTCTTTGATATACTACTACCTTTCCCTGATACTACCTCTTGATAACAAGTTAACTACTGAAACTACCTTACTGAAGATAGGACTCAGGCTGGTCTTGTGCATGTACTAAAGACCTTGATGATGTCTTGAGGCTGGTGGAGAGTAGCAGGCTATTTCTTTCGTCAGCAATGATAATTATGTTCTCAGCAAATTTATGACGTTATTGACACTCTTGAATGTCACTTCTGTATCATCTAGAAGGAGGAGAAATGTAGACTCTGTGAGTAGAATTTTTGTTATTCTTTTTCTGTGTTATCCCTAAAATAAGCCTTCCATTTGAGTTATTATAAAATATATCTAATTAATTTTTGATTAATTTTTTTGGTTTTGCTACTATTGAGATAGACATTATTTTAAATGTGTTCTAGGAAAGAGATCAGCACCCTGAATTATCTGTTGCAAATACATTATACAATCACCAACCTACTTTCTATCGTTTGCAAACAAAGCCTGTTATCTCTGACTATGCTGTTTTTTTAAGCATTAGGTACATTTATTTTGGTGTATGGATTATTCATGACAGGCTTATTTCAGCTAGACAATGCTTGTGATATATAATGGGTTCTCCAACTCTTATGTTTGGATTTTTTCCCCCTGTTTCCTCTTTGGGTGACTGAAGCTTTTTTCAAAGAAAGGAATAATGGTTAAAATTTGTGAAACCATCATGAGCCGAAAGTATTTACAAATGGCCTGGAAATATCTGCATACAATGATGAATGCAACCCGGTGAATAGTATCAAAGCCAACTCATTTAATTACTTAATTCTGTATCAGTTCGCTGTTTGACCAGCTCTACTTATTTTATCCAACTAGCATGTGCTTTAGGCTGATTCTTTTTATTTCCTCACTGTAGCCATATGCTGATCTGACTCCACTGAAGTTGACAGAATTCTAATTTCCATGCAGAGACGTAAATGATGAGAGACATGCTCTCTGCATGTAATTGTCAAACAAATATGATCAGACTCTGTACTGGGTATTGTGTTTATGCTACTCTCTTGCAGTAATGACAGCTGAGACTGGCTGAAATCTTGCCCTAATATCGCAGTGGCATCCCAGAGCTGAGTTATAGAGAATGGTTTACATGCAATGTTTATTTTAAAGAACATGTACAAAAATTCTACATGGTTTTGGCCTATTAGGTACTACTTCTTATTGACTAGAGTGGTGACGTGGCACAAGATGACCTACTAGTTTCTATTTAATGAGTTAACACTTCAGATTTGGAAGAATTTGAAATTGTCTACTTTCTTGGCAATTACCCACAAGACTGAGATTTGAGAAAGCTTCTTGATGAGAAAAATATAAGCAATGGTTATACAAGAAGTGCCTGTCATGAAAAATCTTAGAGATTTTGGCTCGGTGGTCAGAAAACAAACCCATTTCCTGTGAGTTTAGCAACTCTGTCATGAATTATCTCAGTTTGTTTAACACAGTTTTCAAAGGTGTGTTTTTTGTTAATACTGTGTATGCTAAGTGCTACAATTTCCCTGACAGCTTGGATAAGAAGTGATGAACACAGTGAATAAGCTCCATCAAATAGGGCCAGGCATTATATCTGTTCTAGTAATGTCAGCTCATCTTAATATTGCATTATTTGGCACTATACCTTTATCACATTTTATAGCTTTCTTTGCCTTTCCCCCTTCTTTCTCCAACCTCTCCAGTCCTCCCAAAAAACTCTCTGAAGAGTCATGTTGTCTTATGACACTTGCACTTCTGTCACATTTCTGTATTCTTCTTGATAGATTCCAAAAGGATAGCAAGACTGTTAAGGTATGGAATAGATGATTAAGTTACAGTATTTCTCAAGTTTGTTCCTTGACAAAGCTTCATCTTTTGGAGATTTGCAATAGATAGGCTTTTTGTTTTCCTTTTTTTTTTCTTTTCCTTTTTTTTAATTCATCATTTCTTGGCAAGTTACTTGTTTTCCAGTGAATGCCCTTGCCTTTACTGTAAATGACCATTCAGAACTTTGAGCACAGCAAGAATAATGTGTCTGTTTGGCTAGGAGATGTGAGCTTAGGATAATCTACTTCTTCTCGTACAAAAAGATCTGTTAACGAGCCAGCACATTACTCAGACGCTGGCAGCAGAGCACCTGCATGTTAGAATGAGGACTAATTTAAAAAATATCCATCAAATTGATATGTCAGGTAACTGTACCTTATTGCAAATAAAAGTCCTATTTGCTAGGTCCTGAAGACTTCGTTCTTTTAGGGTAGATTATTTTGAAATTTCAATGGGCATAATTTTTTAACTGAACACAAAGTATGTTTCCTGTGTTGCTAGTAAAAATACTATTGGTACAAAGGAAAAAAATCAGTTTTGTTCTATCTTTCATGTTCAAGGCCAGGTTGGACGTAGCCTTGGGTGTTATGGTTTGTGGGAGGTGTCCCTGCCCATGGCAGGGGGGTTGGAACTAGCTGATCTTAAGGTCCTTTCCAACCCTAACTATTCTATGATTCTATGAACTAAAATTGAATTGTTTTGTCTCCCAAATGGCCTAAATCTGGAGGGCTGGATATGAGTGGAATCAAGTATGGTCTCAGCCTAGTTTCACTGCTTGCTTTCTTATGTGCATGTGGCAGGAGCTGGGTATGTGATATAAAAGTGAAGAAACTCCACAATTTATATGATCCCTCCAGCTCTGAGCTAATTGCACTTTCTAGTTTTCATCCATTCATGCTGAGATGTTTTGGGTCCCTGTCAGTGCAGGGAGCTATTTAGAAAAATCTACTTGTTTGTTTAGGCAAATCACAGAGCAGTAGTAGCTTGTGCAGTTTGGTATGTATTTCAGAAGTGGGGTCTTCATTTGATTTATATCCACAGCTGCACATGAACATAACCTCTCTATTCAGCAGCTGTCCCTGCGGGGGAGAAGGATAGAAGAAAAGTTTGCAGGAATTGTGGTGGTTGTCTCCTGGAATTTAGGAAAATTTGCACCATTTTACATAAACTCTTACTTTCTACTGCTTTTAATAATGGGTATTGGGTTCCACATACATTGCCTAGCTCAGTTGCAGGAGCATTCTATGTCTAGAAGGAAAGGAGCATTTTACTTTTTCCAGGAATGTGCATTAGGGGCAGATCCTCATGGAAGTGAATGACCGTTAGCCAGCATTAATCTGCTCCCATTCTGAGTATGACCATGCATGGGGATGTAGCTATGCAGGGAATTTACTTCTCTGAAAATGGCTTACCTAATTTTTCACTTTCAGATAGGGTACTGAATGAGATCGTATTCTCATTAAGGCACGAAGTGAGATGATGATCCAGGCAAGGCTGAGAGAAGCAGTTCTTGAAATCATGAAGTCACTTTATTGTTAATGGCATGTTGTGCAGTTTTTCCCACAGTTTACCCCATTGCTTTCTGTTAGAAGATAAAGCCAGAACTGCTTCTGTGAATGAAAATAAGCTCCTCTTCCCCTACCTCTGTGCTGTAGGTGGCATGACCATGTAGCAGAGGTTCTGCCACCCCAGAAAAAGATTCAACATCTGTATTAGCTGCCAGAGAAATACCAGACTTCCACTGACAATTCAAATGGATCTTCCGGTTGGAGAACCTCCAGCTGAAACAGTCCTCTTTTGTCTGAGCTGAAGTCCTATTCTCTTTGAGTAGGGCTGCTCTCTGAGTGCTACAAAGTCATTTCTGTTTTGGCATTTTCCCTGTTGTTTTTATGATACTCATTTTAATGTGCTACACATTTTTCATTTTGGGACAGTGCTCAAAAATTTGCCCATAAATGCCACTTCAGCTGGGTGAATGCTGCTTTTTAGCACTGCATTGCTAAAGGCATTTCTGTTGTTTTCCCACTGCATTGGTTCATTGATGTGGAAACTAATTTCAGCAAAGGCACAATGGGTTAATATTTTCCTGCTTGTCTGTGTAGTGATTGCAGCTCTGAGACCAACCTGTAGCTGGCAACACAATACCGGCGTTTTGTAAGAGGTACGTATAAAGACTTGCGGATATTTATGAGTGAAAAATTTGGGGGACAGAGGGAGACAAGATGGGAAAGAGAAAAAACTATGGGTATTGTTTGATGAAATACAGTCAAAAAGGAGAAACATTAGTTTTCCCATTTTATGCTGTACGCCATTCTTCACTGCGCAGCTTCTTGGCACATGGAAAGGCCTCTGTTTCAACATGCCTCGATAAGGAGAGTGCAACCTTCAATAGACTCAGCTGGGATATGCAGTCCAGGAACCTTGAAGAAGGGGTGAAGGCAAAGGGGCAGTGCATACCCATATCGTCCTGTGAACAGGTAGCACTGAACCATCTCATGGCCCACTTCTATTTCTGCTTTTCCAAATAGAAATTAGATGACAACAGCCTCTTCTTTGGTCCCTTTAATTTCATCTCTGGTCCAGATTAGCTGTACTGAACAGTGGGGGAAAAGAGGCAACCTTTTCTCCTCTGACCCACCTCTGTTAGAGGTTTATGTTGGTAGAACAGGAGAATCAGTCCCCTTGCTTTGCTGTTGGGGCCTGCCAGTGAGATTAGTCCAGTGAGATTAGGAGCAGCAAGACAGCTTTAGTCCATGTTGAGACTGTCTTCAACCCCAGGGCTGCCGAGATTTTCTTTACAAGCTTCTGTATAAAAGGCCTCACCACAAAAATGCCTCTTTGTCTTTTAAACTAGCTCGAGCAGATATTGTAATTAAAAGCTACCAATGAAGTACATAGCAGGGCACTAGAAACCCTTTCTCTGTGGCAGTTTCTCTGCACAAATGCTTCTGTGTGGTTGTGGTCACATGTTTGATTGACTTGGTTCCCAAGCTGACGTTCACAGTGCTGTATTCATCTTGTTCAGATGACTGTGACATGCTGCCTGAATGCACTGATGCTGACAGTGAATGTGAGAAGAACCAGACAGTTGACAGCATCTCCATTTTTCAGAGCTGATGTAGGATGATCTGTCACATGATGCTAGGCCGCAGCCTGTCATTTATACAGCTACAACTGTAATGTGGGTAAAATGAGGAGAAATGAGAGAGAAGTGATAAGAAGGAAAAAAAAGGGGGGGGGAGCAGAAAAAACTATTGATACCCACCTTCTCTTACAAGATTGCACAGTATTTTTTTGTTTGAAAAATGCTATATTCATCCCATATCTCAGATCTACCTTTTATTTCTGTGGGTTGAAACAGCACTGTTAGCCTGCCCATGCCTGCTCTTCAGGGTAACATGTCTGCCCAGGGCAGGTATCAGAGATCCTTTGCTCTGATCCTCTGCCCCATCCATTACAGCTGGTAGAGAAGCCTTTCTCATTGTTGCTTGAAGCACGCAAGCAACAATAGCAAAAAAATCTGGAGACAGATTATAAAAATTGTTGCATCTAAATAGCCATACTCTCAAACTGGGAGGTGTAACAGCCCTCGTATATTTTGTAGGAGATGCAAAGGAGACACTTAATGTATTCAATGCTACCATTAGGAACCTAAGATGGATTGCAGGACCTTTTCTGGCAGGAGATTACTTGGTGATTCAAGCCACCTTTCCAGGGTAGGCAGTCTGTGGTCTTCATACAGTTACTGGGAAGACAAGTGTAGGGAATAAGTAACTCTGTGTATAGAGTTCTTTAGCTGGATTTTTCCCTGTGCATCAACTAATGCTATTCTTCATTCAGCTGTCCTTCCCTGTAATTTGGAAATAATAGTTCTTATAGCACTGGACTGTTCAGAGCTGCATAGGGGAAACATAGCTACATTGTAAGGGCAGTATTCAGAAACATGTCTTCCACTTGCCACCTGCCTGTTTCCCCACCTGTTTCCATATGACCCCAAACAGGAGGATGAGTACAGTGGTAGAGGGCTGGGACATGAGCTGCACTATCCCAGGCATTTTTCCTAGGACTTGTGAGCCTGAGTGATATCTTGGGAGTCCCAGTTGTCCCACTACTTCATTTTTACTCTAGGTGGTCTAAATGTGCAGGAAACAGAATGTGCACTGACTGCCACACTGGCAGTTTAGGAGGAAAATGGAACAAGGCTTCTGTCCATTCCTCTCATTCTCTGTTCACCTTCTCACAAGCAAATGGTGCCACTCAGCTTACTCTTCCGTGGTTATGAGGGTCAGCCAGTTTGCACAGGGATGTGTGTGTAAGGAGGGTGTTCTTGTGCATTCTTAAAGTCTTGCTTGAATCCATAAATCATATTCTTCTGCCTAAGTTGGGTTAAAAAGAAAGCCCCGTGATGTATGTGGTAGTCCTGTGACAAATGTTACATTTTTCTTAGTATCGTATTCTTCTGTTGAAATGACTGGGGCACCACCTTGACAATGATGAATTATTTACAGCAGACCAACAGCCATTTATCCTGTGGTACCATCTGCCATAAAGATCGCATTTTGTCTAAGCAGTTTCCTCCCTTTGTTATTCTTTGAAACAGAATTTGAAGATTTGGAAGCGGTGAGGAATGGATAACCACCTCTGGGCCATGGTTTCAGTGGTACGTTCAGATGCTCCTGAACAACAATGTTAAAGGTTAAATGCTCTTGACATTTGATGGTAAAAACTCTAACAAAAGTGAAATGAATGATGCAAGCCTAGCATGAGCTTTAACTGTTTAGGATGTTTCCCATGTGCATCCTTGGATGGTCTCCTTGGTATAAGGGTCATGTTGTGGGCAAGGAGGAGGTGTGACTGGAGCAGAACTGGCAGATGGTCCCTTGAAGGTCGTTTCTTGTTGCTATCTCCTGTAGTGTTGCCATATGCTGTGCAGGGGGATGTTTCTTTCCTCTTCATGGAGTGTAAACTCATCAAAACAGTAAGTGCAGCATACCATCAACTCTCAGCTCTTGAAGTTTCTGAATGGGTTTATGGCATTAAGACATTTTTTTTAGTATGTTGTCAAAGAGTATATAAAATAAATATGTTTGAAAATAAATTTAGAAACATTTGTCCATAATGAAGGTGGAGGTTTTCTCTCTAGTGATTAAACCTTTTTCTCTTTAAATCCTCTTTCTGCCTATAAAATGTTTTTTGGGGGTTTTGTTTGTTTGCTTGTTTGTTGTTTTTCTTCCCCAAGAAGATCTTTCTTCATAACTTCTGAACACACAGAGCATGGACAGTGTTACAAAAGAGATCTGGGGGAGCTGAATGCCATTACTGCTTCTGGAATCCTAGCTGCTCCTCTTAGCTGTTGGTAATGGCAAGTATTTCCAACAGAAAATACCTGAAGCAAATGCCCATACCAACCGGGATTAAGCAGTGTATAAAACAGAAGAAGTTGGCTGTCCCCTGAATGCCGTTGGTGTTTCTGAGCTGCTTGTGCGAATTTGCTTCATCTCACAGTGGCTTCTTTTTAAAACTGAGAGTCCCATAGTGAAAGCATGTGAAAACCACTGTTGCTCTGTATAATACATGAGCTTTAGAAAAATTCTTCCATTTCCCTCTCCCCCCACCTTTTTTTTATTGTTACTAATAACATCAAGAGAAGATTTTTATCCTAAAGCAATAAACAGAGACATAAATGAGTTTAAAGGTACAAATCCTGTCATACTTTTCTGAGCAATTTTTTTTTATCAAAGTATAAGGGAACAATTGATGAGTAAAGCAGTAGAACAAGCTGTATTTGCTCATTTGAATGACTTGAGCCCTTTCAGAAAGGGCTTGATTGTTTTAGCATCATAACACTTAATGCCACTGGCACCGGTGTTTAACATCAGTCAATCATGAGTGCTGGCTGTGACCTGCTTGGTGCAAACAGTAACTATAACCCCAAGCTTCACAACTTTTTAGAAGGAGGAAAAGTTTTTGTGAAGTGATCCAATCCACTTTATCAGGACTAAGATAAAGATCCGAGAGTTTCTAGTAGCCAGGCCACCGAGCCTCGAGGCTTTGTTCTACTCTTCTCTTTTACTCTTTAGCAAAAGAGAAGAGCTCTTTTTAGAGCTCTTTTTGCTCTTTAGGCTTCATTGGCATATCTCTGTCAGTCTGTTTGCAATTTGTTATGAAAGCTATTCTTTACACGCAATGCTTCATGGGCTGCACAGCCAATAGGTGGGGTTAGGACTGCAAGGACTGTACATGAAGTTAACAAATCAACTATTAAACCAGCGATATTTGGTACAACTATTTAAAGTTTTAATTTTTACCTGTGGGCCATAATTGAACACTAGCAGTGTATACGGTTATACAACTTTCTTAATATTAAATACTTACAATTATTGTTTGTGTAAATAATAATCTAGTGATGGATAAAGTCTCATTTTGCTTAATCATTAACAAATGCCTTGTTAAATATCTATGGTTTTGGGGTGGAAGATGGTGGTGGTATGTTCTTCAAACTACATAGCTTATGTTGCTGAATTGACTCATTCCCTATCAGTGTTTTCTTGTTTGTATTTTAAAAAACATACCCAACATTCATGCAGCTTCCTTGGTCATTTCTGCCTCTGTAGCAGGGCAATGCTTTTGTAACTTGATAAGATCAGACATGTGGAAACTGCAAAGATTAAAGGAAAACAGTGGTCAAATTAAATTTTGATGTTTTTCTTTGACCTTGAAAGATTATCAAGCACATTCAGGTAGATGCAATCAGCAAAAAAAATAGAAGGTGTGGAAATTTATAAATCCTAGTCTAACTTATGTTTATTTCATTTTCCTACTCTAGAATGGCAATCTGAAACACTGATGTGGTGGCATTCCTGATCAATGAAATTGCTGTTTTACCGACTACATGAGTGAAGAATAGAAGTAGTAGAGTCAACATGCCTCAGCATTGCATGGTCAATGTCATTCTGGGGCTCCAGCACTGCTTCCCTAGACAGAGGCTTTGCAATTTTGGAAAGGTTGCAGTTCTGAAAGAGAAAAAAAATGGTACTTGTGTCATCATTATGGTTAGATTCAGAAACCAAAGAAAGTAGCTTACGATGCAAAAGATCCACCCGGGTAGTGCTGGACTCTTGTAGCATGTCCTGTGAAACATTTCATTCAGTATCAGCAAAAACCCCAATGTTGCACCTTAAAATGCCCTGTTCCAGTTTCTTCTAACCCAGGTGAGCCATGTTCTTGTCTGTTGTGAATGTGGACGGTGGATGGTTTGTGTATTTAACTGCTTATATTAGGCATGAGTGCAATTCAGTTTAATTACTATTTTGCATTGGCTGATGCAAAGCTCCATTACTTTTTTCACTGATTTGTTGCACTAGAAGTCAGAGGAAGAATCAGCGAGATTGTGTCTAAATAGCAGTGTAATTAATCTCCTATTATATAGCAACTTTGTCTCATCCCACAGGGACACACAAAGAATTAAAAGAGCCTGGTATAAGAGCAATGCAAAGACTGCTCACACATGCATGATGACTACTTCTAGGATAGAGTGTGGCAACTGTGTAATATCATATGTCACTAGTGCACAGTAGTAAAAACTAATTAAACTAATTTATTCAACAGAATCAGCAGCAAGACTTTTTTTTTTCCCTCATGTGGCAGAACCTGAGTTGGTATTTGGCTGGTGTATTGGAGTTGATGTGCAAATCCTGGCACGAAAATTACTTTGGTCAGACCTTTGATAACTCATCTAAAAAGTGAAGTCTTTAGCAATATAGCATTTACTTTATAATAATATACCATGGCTTACTTTGTAGTGTTTTTGCTGAAGGAAAGAAGTATCTCCTTCCTATGAAGAAAATTGGGTATAGTCTGGCCTTCCTCTCTTTAGGAAATAGGGTTATAGCCAATAGTTTAAGATATGTTGCCAACATTTCCTTAGGTTTCAGAAAATTTGTTGTTTGTTGACAGCAACTCCTGTGTTTAATTTGGCTGGGAATGTTGTAAGTACTCGAATTGCCACGGGATATGTTGATGGTGCAGAAGGATGTTGGAAAGATGTGGAGAACCCAGGTACAAAGCCCCATGCAGGTGCTGAAAGCTGGGAAGATGCAACTCAACTTCAGCAGAAACACTACTCCCTGGCTGAATGTATTGGTGGAGCATCTCAATGTGAAAAGGCCAACCTGTAGCACCTGCTCCCTATACCTGTTTTCCTGAGCAGTCAGTTTCTTCATGAAGTGAAGGTCTCTATGTTAATGGGAGTGTATGACAATGTAATGTGACTTTTGGAAGGGTTACAGTAAGTTCTGAATGATACATGAAATGAGAAATCCCTGCCTGGTGCAGAGAAAGCTTGTACAGCGCTCAATGATACACTGCCAGCAGTTCTAACAAGGGGGTCCTTCACAGATTTTCCACCTCAATCAGCAATGCAGTTGACATCCCCTCAGCAAAATCTGTCCTCTACTTTTTTTTTCTTTCTCTGAACAAGCAAAGAAGAATTCTTCAGCTTCATAGTTTACACACTGCCTAAAATGCTTACTCAAGAATCTTTCCCTGCTTCCAGTTGAAACAGCATCTACAGGTAAGCATCCTGTTCCCATAATTCATTCAGGCTCTTTCAGATACTTTCATGGATACTTTCATGGTTATTCTCCATACACTGAGGGGGTGGAGCAGGCAAATCTCAATCAGCAATATAATCAATGATGTATAACATTTGCTGGTCAAGTCCAATGCAAGGATTAGGGAGGAAGTTAGCAATAAGGCCAGATAAAGAGTGATCATCTAGTTTAATATTTCTGCTCCAACAAAACAGTGCTTTTCAATACAGTCACGCCCTAGCTAATATATATTGGAATGGAGAATGGAGTAAGTCACATTTTGGAAAGCAGTTGCTAGTGGAAGGACTTAAGTGGCATCACAGATAATTTCTTTAACTTGAATTTTTGCTGCTTTGCTATGGTAAAAAGAGCTGATCTGGTCCATGAAAATGAGAAACAGTACTGTTTGTAAGCTTCCTCCTTGGGTTATGTGTCCTGTTCTGCTCAAGCTGGGCTAAAAAATAACCTAAAGACTTGAAAACAAGCATTGCGATGAGAGAATTAAAGAATTCAGAGTATTCATTCAGCTAATTTAAGAGGAGGCTGAGAGGTCACTCTGCAGAAGATACTCGATAGCAGAGGCTTTTCCACCTGGCTGACAGAAGCAGAAGTTCAGTTAATTCAGTCTTGAAATGAAAAGCTGCTTTCTGGCTGCTAGGTCTGTTGAACATGAGAATGTCCCTTTGCGGAAGGGACAGAGAGAGAGAGAGAGAGTTGTGATCATTTCAAGCCTTTTGATAAGCCTAGGGTGGATGGCAGTGTCCCTGTGCAGCTAGCCTTGCTTGTTCCTTTACATAGGGGAAAACATTGCACTCAAAAGGTTATAGCTAGCAGCTGCACATTAAGACAATTAATAGACATGTATGCCATGGCCCAGATTTCCAGTGAGCTATCTGAAGATGATCAGGGCAGATTTAATCTCATCCCTTATGCAATGAACAAAGATTTCTGTATGCTGCTTCTTTTCATTGTTATTAATTGCTTTCCCCTGCAGCATCAGAGGTTGGCCAGAGCAGAAGATCTCCTTGTAGGTGGTATAGAGAGTGATTGCAGATTGCCTTAGTTGGTTTGGGAGGGAATTTTCCCTGGGTCAGGTTGGCAGGTTCTGTGGATCTTTCACCTCCCATAGCATGAGGTGTGGTTCATCTGCTAGGATCATTTATGTACATCTCAGGTGAGTAATTCCTTGCCACTGCAGGGCTTCCTTAAGTCTTGCCAACCCTGTGTCTGTGGCATATAGTCTTCTAAGCACAGAAGTGCTTTTCCCTCACTAAAGTCTTTTGGCGTCAACTAGGATGTTTTGGTTAAAGTTAATGGCCTGTGAATACATAGTAGGTGTATCAGGTATCCTCCTTGGCCTGAATTTTTAGGGAATTATATCTATATGTATGGTTAAGGCTGGGGTGATTTTTTAGGAAAGCATGCTTTTCTGTTCTGGAAAATGGCCTGACTTTTTCAGAGAGCTTGTCCTGGCAGCCTAAGAAAAGCTTATTCTCTATCGAGCAGAAGACAAGCTTCCTTTAATTTAATTGTAGGGACCAATCAACAAATGCAGTTCGGATTGTGCATTTCTGTATGTAAAAACATGCAATTCGACAGATTGATCTCAATTAGGTATCTGTACTGCCTTCTATTAGCAATCTGGTTCTGTACAGAAACATCTACTGTGAAAGAAAAGATAACTCAGAATGTTTTTCTTGTAGTTAAAGTAGCTAGATAGCCAATGAATTCCTGTCTTACTGTGTGCAGGTACTATAGGAGTATCATTTCTACAGCGACTTTCCAGCGTCGGTGAAGTTGATGAGGTATTCCTTAGTTTGAATTCTTTTTCAGAAAATAATATAGTTTAGCTCTTAAGTCTGCCAACTTCAGCAAAATAGCCTGCCTTCAAAATACAGGCTTTGCAGCCTCAAGGGCCCTATGATATACATGACACAGAACCTGATCTGCTCTATATGCAGGCAACTATTTGTAAATATTTGTGTGCATATTATGATATAGTATGCATTTTATGAAAATTTCCATTTCACTGGAGCTAGAATTTCACCATACAGGTGTGCAAAGACAATGTGAGCATGAAATGCTAAGTTAAAACTCTGCTATTTGTAGAATGTGTAGCAGCACAATTGGAACAGGCATTGTATAAGCAGCAGCGTTTGACAGTTGTTCTTTGCTTCCTGGTCAAAAAGAGAGAGAGAGAGATTTGTATTTTTCATGAAATGGCCTTTGCAGGACTGCTATAAGCAATCAAGATTCATCCTGTGCATATCAGGAGAAACGGTGCTACTTGCACATGTCTAGCTTCATCCCACAAAGTAGAAAGCGGCAGCAATTGTGTGACTTCATTCAAATGTTATCTGTTCTACATCTTGATTTTTTGCACCCAAAACTATAAAATTTGAAAGAAAAATAATTGAAAACAGAATATTGTATTTCTAAGCTGAGTTGTCCTTAAAAATTCGAATGAGTCATTTAGATAACATTCACAATACCAGCAGCTCCAGGGCACTTTAGAGAATACGTTTCAGCACAGAGACATTTGAAACAAAAATTGTAGTGTTCTAAATGGAATTAGATGAGCAAAACCGTGTCATACACAGATGAAATATAAATGCTTTAGGCTCACTCCATGAAAAATATATGTACTTTTTTAAAAACATTTTTCTTCTGCAATGGTTTCATTTCTGTATAAACCAGTGGTTGGTTGTGGGTTGTTTTTGTTGTTTTGTTTTTTTCTCTTAGTGCATTCTCCTAGAATGTGCTTTTACCACTCAATAAACCCTTCTTTCCACTAAATGTCTGCCTCTGTATTGAGTCCTCAAGGAACTGTACAAGCCAAAGGCAGATGGAAACAAGAAGCATTCCGTGTTCAAATGTACAACCTCCAGAAATTTCATTTGTCCGGAGTCTGAGGAACATTTCCAAGGAGGCTGCTTCATGAACAGCATCCACATGGGGCAGATCTGACCTGTGCTACTGCTTTTCATGCACATATTTCATGAGAATTTGATAGGCTGTTTACTCTTCAATTAATAGTTAAAACAACATTTACAGAATATTGTTCCAAAACCCAGTCTCAGTTCTTTTCTCCTTCCCCTTCTACCCTACTTCTTACGTCACTTCATCTTTTACATGCCCCAACTACTTTCCTTCTTTTTAACAGGAGCTTTATCTTAGTCCCTAAGACTAAAGCATTCTCAGAGTTTTTTGAAGTCTGTTTTTCTCAGCCTTTTTTGAACTCTATTTTTGTACCTGTTGGAGTTGTGCTCCTTCACTAGTAATTATGCAAACTCCACCATGGTACCAGTCTTTGAGATACCAATCATTAATGCCAGTATAGTAGTGTTGAAAGTTAATCTAATGTTCTGACTCACGCCTGGAAAACAAAAGCTATGGTTTGTAATGTCTAACATGCAGCATATTTGTTTTCAAAAGCTCTCATTACTTATGGTAAATGTTTGCCTTCATTCCTTGGCTTTGTATTAATGAAATATTTTTAATGTGATTAAGATGCTGATTCTGTTAAGTTGTGAAATCACTTTGGCTCCGATGGACTTCAGAATCTTCCTTGATCAGATTAGTGGCAAGGAGAACAGAGAAGACTTTGTCAATACCTGGAAGCTGCATGCATAATTCTGAGCTTGTTCTGGTGTAGTCAAGAGCTGAGACCAGGACAGCTGCAGAGCTATTAGCCAGCTACTCTTAGGTCATATGTATGTGTATAGGACACATATCTTTAAACCAGGTGACATCTGTGCACGTTCTACCCAAGCACCTTCTGAATATATGGACTGTCAAAATAGGTAGCTGATTTAGAGCCAATTACAAATTACCTAGGACACCCAAGCTCTTCATCTGGTGCTTAAAATCCCAGGGAGTACTTTCTGGTGCCCAAGGTGGATTTGTTAAATGGTATCATTAGTAAATTGCTCACCTGCAAATGCAAGATTCAGGTTTGATCTGTAGTTGATCAATGACCATGTATTGCTCTTCAAATTTATAAAATGTTGGAAGGTGACTTGAATCCAGAGGTATATTACATATATCTCTATGCATAATCTCCTAGCACTAAAAAAATGTATAACCTATTCTTAGTCACTGAGTAGATTTCAAAAGCAGCAGTTGCAAATAAGCACAGAAGAGTGAAAAGCACCCCAGAAGAGTGAAAACTCCTCAATGACAGTTTATCATGTGCCAGAGAACATCATAATTTCCTCCCAAGTGACATCAAATTCAGCTGAACAAGCCACTTCCCAGCTAGGGAGGCTCAGGCAGATCTTGGATCTCTTCCTCACTTGAGCTGCTTGGATGTGCAGGGGTGTCAATGAGTGTGAAGCTGAAAGCTTGTTGGCAGTTTTGGGTGGAAAGTTACAGTGGAAGTACTTGTCTTGGACTCTGAGGTCCTAGTTATGGCTATGGAAGCTGCTAGCTCTGCAAGGTTTGATCAGTACAGGACAAGTAGTTGCAGTCTGCTCCTCTTCTTATAATGTAAGGCAGAAACACAGACTGGCTGTGATTTTAAACCACATGGCAGCTGCAAAGTGTGTTTATGGTTAACACAGGAGCTTTTCACATGCCAGACTTGGGGCCAAAAAGCTCCATCTCTAAGATGCTGACACGGTCCATGTGTTTCGTTGCCCTCTGGTGGCGTGGCCCCCGGGTTATAAGTCTATTGCTATTACCAGTTGCAAGGGTACATGCTGCTCATGTAGAAAAAGCAGGTACTACAGGAAGCAGAGAAAAATAAGGGCAAATATTGGTGAGAGCCTTATTTTGTAAGAACTGTTGTCTGCTGTTGCTTTCATTTATTATGAAAATTGTAAACCAGAAACAATGAGCCAAGGTCTGTTGTCAGTTATCCCTGTGCAAATCCAGAGACATCTGCTGGAGACAAACTCATCACTTTGGATTTATACCTGTGCAAAAAGGGTTAGAAAGTGGCTTGGAGGGACAGGGCAACCTTTAAAACACTTGAGCATTAATCTGTACTAAAGTTATGAGTTTGCCCTTGCAGCATATTGGCAGGCTTTAGAGCACAAAGAAGAAAAAAAATAAATTCCCAATGAAAATCCAAGTGTGATCAGTATCATATAGTCACTGAAGCCAAAATTCAGGTGGGCTTGACGCTAGAACCTTCTTCTGTAATAGTCAGCATCTGCTTTCTGAGATTGGGCACCTCACCTTCCAGATACTGAAGCTTTAAATCACTTACAGCCCTTGACATGTTACATTGGATTTCGACACATGAGGTCCTCTGTTTCTTTCAGTTGTGCTGATACTATTAGAGTAAACTTGTATTTACATGCATTGGTCTGCATCCTGAGATGTGGCAGAATATGTTTTAACATGAGTGGTCTACTGTAAACCATTATCTCATTCTTGCTAGAAATGGTTTCCAGGAGAAAGATACTGTGAAAAGGAGTGACAGCCTTGGAATAGAATTGTTTCATTATTGTTTGTTAGTTTGCTGGCTTCAGTGGCTCTCTACATATATATTAATGATCATTTGCATGCCTGTGGTATTTTGAGGGGAAGAAGTCAAATCTATTTAACAGTTTGCTTCCAGAAATAGGACTTTACAAGCCATGGCAAAAGAATGGTAGGAAGTGAGCTAGAGAAGCAACGCTTTTTCCATTTGAGCTGTAAGACTTATGGCTCCACAAGGTCATCTGTTACCACAAAGAAGTCCAGGCCAGAACAGCCAATAGAGAATTTCTTTTGTGGATTGTTTGCATCACAGCTACTTTTGCTTCCATTTGTCATGGAATATATTAGTGATATTCCACAGTCCACACAGCATGTCAGCTTTGAGAAAAGTACTCTGAAATGTGCTCACAGATGATAAATTGCACACTATGTCAACTACATCTTTGTCACAAGATTCTATTTTCTATTTACAGTTGAAATGAAACACTTGAGAAAAATTCTAAACCAAAGCAATTTCACAGAAATCTCGTAAATTTTTCCTTATGTGTATATAACTGAAAAGACCCTCCTGTGCTATCTTTTTGCTCTGTGGGGCTCCAACAATCAACTTCTGAGATCAAAGTAGGATGCTCTCGAGATTGTGAAACTTATAATTTGTCCATGTAATCTAGCTAGTGTGCCTTTGGAGTATGCTTCCTTTCAAACGTTAAGGGGAAAGAGCACTTAACTGTAACACAGTGCAAATACATACAAAATTTGATACAGTTTTTGGAAATCAAAACCCATTAGCTCCATAACAGAAGAGATTATTTAGTTACTTCTTTGGCTTGTCATACCAGTTTTGTTTGAAGCTGTCAGTGATGTCTGTGATGTGCTTTGCAGTACTTTGCCTTTTTCCTTTTTCTCTCTTTCTAAGACGACTTCTTTTTCACTTATGCATCTTAAATAGGTAATCTGCTGCAATGGAGTTGTGGGTAGCAAAAATTTGAACAAGATACATGTTTAGAGATAGCACTAGGCATGCTTTGAAGCTAGAAATGCAGCTATACTTCTTTTTTTTTTTTTCCTCCTATTACAGCAGCCTACTTTAGAGAAAGCACGTCTGAATAACAGTAATGATGCACCCTAAGAGGAGATCTCCCAGCTCACCCTGCCCTGGACGTGGCAGGATGTTTTCCTATGAGCTGAATGATTATTTGAGATAAGTGGGCCTTGTGTTGTCTTCTTTCTGCTTTGGGCACCCATGTCTTCATGGGTTGTGCAAGGAAAGTTTCTTGCCTCAGGGAGAATTATCAAAGCAAGGATCTAAGATTAGTGAAGTACATACAGGAGAGAGGTGGAGGTCTCTGGTCAGCATTCTCTCATTCTCTGTATGGGATTCAAACAAGAGTTTGCTTGAGAAAGGACTTGTAGCTGTCCATGTGGTGAGCAGTGCCTTTGTTCAGGAGGGTTCAGATAACTGGACCCCACATCCTGAGGAAGACTGCAGCAAGAGCAAGCTACAGCTTTCTTGCAGTTATGGATGTATCTTTTTATGTGAAACCAATAGAAATGTTATACTTTCTGTGGCTTTTGTGGCTTTCCTCTACTAATCCTGGGCTTCTCTAAGTACACTTTTCACACAGCTCTCTTTTGTCGAATCTAAAAGGAGATTTGGTGGTTTATTTCAGTTTTACATACATCTAACTCATTTTAAAGGTTATCTTTGAAGGCCAATTATTCTAGTGTTGAAGTTAACCAAAAGGTATAGATAATTCTTCAGAAAAATGTTCCTGCATCTGAGACAGCTCTAAAGCTGTAGTGAAAGTAGGGAGGTCCTGGATTTCACTCTCTTTAATGCTATAGCTGTAGCCATCTATTGATCTGAATGCTATGATCTAGCTTAGAAGTATATATGAAAAGCATTAACTGCAAAACAAACCATTGCAACATCAGTGTTAAACTATCAGCTATTTAGTTAAGATCAACTATTTAACTAAATACTTAGCAGCATTTCTACAAACAGTGAGCTAGTAACCTGTGCCCAGTCTTGCAAAAAATAGCTGCATCCACTGACTTTCTTTGAAAATTGCTTTATAGAGGAAGGGATCTTTAAAAGCTACATACAAAAACCCTCTAGTGTTCTCTGTTTAAGCTAAGATGACCACCAAAGAGACCACAGAATCTACTTTCCTTGCTTGGAGACAGCATCATAAAAACAGTTCTGTTCATTTTTTTCATTTTTTTTTCTCTCCTCCTTCTCTCCTCAGTCATCTCTGGCCCTTTCCTTATGATCCTATTCAATGCACTTGATTTATGCACTATTCTATCAACCTTTGGATGACACTAAGAAGTGAACCTCCCTCTGCTGCAACTTTGGTCTGCTTGTACTGTCAGCTTTCTGCCAGTGCCACTTTTAGTCAGGCAGCTTCCTCCTCTGCAACTTGTCTGTCCGGTTTAACAAAATCTTTTCACCCAGAGCAGCAATAGAGTTTTGCTTAACTGCATGCTGGCAGAGATCACTAAAGATATCTGTCTGGATGCTGATATGATATGTACTTGGGTCAATATCTTCACCTTTTGCTACACTTCTTCGTTGTTTGCTTAAAATATTTTTAATCGCCACAAATGTAACAGTCAAGTAAATTAACTAGCATCCAGCTCCAAAACTGTTATTGGGGGAGGGCTACCCACTTAAACAAGCAAGAAGTCTTACAAATATTTGGACTGATTAATTCACCAGCTTTTCTTTACAGAGCTCTTTTGTAGTATAAAGCCATTCATTGACCAAGAGAGTACATTGTCCTTTTAGTTACTGGTTTGTATCTTGTGTCAAACAAAAGCCACTGCCTCTTACAACAGTAACAGCTGAATATTTTCTCTGCTCATGCAGCTTCCTCTTCTAGCTGCTGGATCATCAAAAATTTTAATCAACTCTGATCTAATGCAAAGTACTATGTGGCATTCATCATCTGTTTTAGCCTTTAATGCACCATGCAGGTTTTAATCAGAGGTATGCAACCATTAGCAAAAAAAGAAAGACAAGAATTATAGTGGTGTCCTAAGCAGAGCTCTTAAGCCAACATCACAGGCAACGGATAAGTTCACCTCCCCCTGCCGAGTACAAATACAGCAGAATAAGATGGGTCCTGTTTGAAGTAATTGCAGCAGAGCACCGCTGAGGTTTCTGTTGTTTTGTTTTAGTACTAAATGCTACTACTTAGTTGCTTGGCTTTCCCGAATATTGAAAACAAATGTTGACAGTCTTGCCTTGATGTGTGGTGGCTGCTGGATCATCTACTTGCTTTGGTGTATGCCAATATCTGCCACTGTTGTCAGAGGGAGACAAGGGGTTTGGCGATGATTGGCAAAACAGAGCCCAGTACCTTGCTTGCAGCAGCCAGGCCTGTTGGTCTCTCACCTCCTCTCAAGCCAACTCCATTAGTCACTTCCTCTCTTCTTCTTAAGTGCAGAACTAGCTAGGTCGCTGCTGGCTTGTGAGTACAATTAGATCCATGTGCCCTGCTTGCATGCAAGCAGAAAACAGCCTGTTTCTCCTGCATTTGGCCTCTATTCCAGCATCTCTTGCTTCCTTGTTTGTTTAATCAGAGACTTTCATTCCTAACAAGGTGACAAAAGCCTCTTGCCTTTCCCTGACTCACTACTCACAAAGCACCACTTTCATTTGACTGAAAGGAGGCCTATTCGATACTAGATCAAGAAGTTCCTTCTCCTGCTCCTACAGCCACTACAACCCAACGTATTGAAGTCAAGCAGCAGCAAGCCACTAGCAAGGTATCAGTCTTTGAATCCAGTTGACATGAGGAAGAGGCAGTGTCCATGCTGCCAAATTGTTTTGTTTCTGCCACCTAAGGGAAAAGGATAAAAGCAATCATTTTAGAGACAGGAGCAGGCTGTGGATGCTGCAGTGTGACTTTTCTTCTGTCATATGCACTCATGAATATACCTTACTGGAAGCAGGTCATGGGAGGTTGAAGGACCTCACACTCTTTCATGTATCTTGAGCAAAGTTCCTTTCACCGAGTTTCAGGTTTGGCGATTTTGAAGAAAACTGCAGTTGCTTGCTCAGCCCTCCCCTTTTCCCTCTTTCTTCTCCTTTGTTCTGGTATTGTCATTGCTGTTTCAGATCCTAACTTAAGAATATGTGATTGTGACCTGTGCCAGCTTGTAGCATTTCCTTAAAACCATGATAGCAATAGGGAATGAAGCCATGTATCATTCTTTGGTTGTGCCCCATACATCCTGCATGGGCACGGTAAGCTGCTGACAGGCCTTTGGGCTTGTGAAGCCATGCAGATGATGAATGGTGGAATTCCTTCTCAGGCCTGCTCACACGGAATATCAACTTAGTGAATTATGTTGATTTTGGGGTATGCAGCAGAATTTCCCCATGTTACAGCAAATGTAGAGGATAGTGCTGTGGGATCAATTATCCTTTATAAATCACTACCAGTAGTGGGAGCTGTCCCTGAACAGACATTAAAAATCGGTTATTTTAGTGCATTGTCTGGGGTCTGATTTTGTTCATGTGCTTTGCTCAGGGCATAGCCACCAGTGGGAGGTGGGGTTCAATAGCACTGTATGTGTACTGTCCCACATTGGCTCCTGTGTTCAGCCTCCTCCCAGAGTGAGGACCTAGATATGACTGGGTTTTCACACCACATGCTCTTGTAGCAGAAACACTATGTAAATTAGCATCTTTTGTTTTGACAGGGCCTTTAATGTGCAGCATGTGGGTCTTTTAATGACCACCTCTGGCAAAAGCTTAATTTGGTTAGAAAGTGGGGGGAATCAATGCTTTTAATCTACCTGTGCTTCCTGTGCTTACCCTGTGCCCAGCTATGTATGGAAGCCACAAATTTTCCACAGCACCTAGGACCCAAGCAGTGTGACTATATTTTCAATTTCCTATTTAACAAGGCTGAAAACCAAACAGATTCCTATTCGTTTAACCCAGGTAGGTCATTTGCTTTACCCCATTTGTAGGTATTGGTTCATCACTGCAGCATATTGTTGCGGGTTCCAGAGGTGGATGGATAATCGGCAGTACAGTCTTACAAAGATCTAGTTCCAGGTCACAGATGAGTAATGAATAAATAGCAGTCACTGAGGATTTGATTTACACACTGCAATGACCATGTGATAGCCCCTTTTGTAAGAAGGAAAAATATCCCTCTGGAGACCACATTCTAACCAGTAGCAAACATTCAAGCTCCCTGGTGCTTCAGATGTCAATTATACCAAAGCCTCGTATTGTATAATGCAGGTCTGTTATAATAATGCTGTCTGGAACAGTACTAATAATGTGAATGAATTTCCAAACAGTGGAGGTAGGAGGGGGAGATTGATCAATAACGGCAGTAATGATGGCCTTGTCTTTCACTGAAATAATTGTGATATGGTTTATAGCACTTCCTTCCTGTAGCATGCTGTGCAACAGTGTTGGTTTACTACCTGCTGTTACTGCTTTTGTATAAAAAGGTGTTAAAAAAAAATGTCTGTCAAGTTTTAAGTCTGTGAGTCTTTTTAATGCAGTGGGGTTGTTCTAGTCAAGATAGGCTGAGGATAGGAGAGATGCAAGGTTTTGAGGGAGAATTGAGATCTTTTATTAGACACGCTGACACAGATAGGGAAAAAGAAGATTCAGAAACCAAAATTCCCCATTTTTATAGGGGATTACTCTTTGTTTATCATACAGATGCTATTGGAAGGCCAGATTTTTTTTGAAGTGGACTTTTTCTGCTCACTTGGACATACAAAAGGCTCTTCTTTGAGAGAGAGTGTGAGCATTTGAACACATAAGGGTTCAAAAGGAAAGCTCTCTGGCACACTAAACATGCTTTCTATTTATGTGACCCCACTTCTTGCCTGATGGTTGTGCGAGGTTTTCTGTTATTCAACCACATATATAGCATGCATACTGAGACCCATTAGTAGAAATATCCGCTGAATCTTATGATTAAAAAAGAGATTATGTCCTTTAAATAGTCAAGTTTTTGCATCAGCATTTGTATTCATGCAATGGGAAGCTATATGCTCATAATGTGCTCCTGAATGCTAGTGGAGAAAGCAGCGAAAACTCCGTTAAGGAGGAAGATAACAGTATACTGTTTGTTATATAGTAAGTTCCAACATTTTCTGCAGTATCTCAGAGTTCTTTATTTCTCAATATGCTGGAATGATGGATTCCATACATTTTGTTTTGTGAAGTGAGAGAAATTAGAAGAGAGTATAGCCTGAGTCTAATGATAAAAATTCTCTCTGTTGAAGCTCTTCATTACAGTACTTTTCAGAACAGAAAAGACGAACTGCTTTTGCAGTGGCACAGGTCCAATCTCAAGCTAGAATCAATTGCTTTGCCAGCGCTGAACACAAAGGATGTTCATTGTTTGCAAACTGAATTTTTCTTAGTGTGTGCAAACCAATGATCAGATTTTTTTCTTTTTTTTTTTTTTTTTTTTTTTTTCTTTAGAGAAACCCCTGCAGTGAAAAAACTGCAGCTGATTCTGTGCTTCCCATCCTGGTTTGCAGGAAGGCTTCTTGCTTCACAGTATGAATTCTTCATAATAGCTGCATGACAACAGCATGCCAGTATTTGAAAAAGCAGTGGCCAGTGTTCTAAGGCAGTTGTTTGTGTTAGCTACTCACTGCTGCTCTGAGATTTTTCCTTGAGAAAATAAATTTGCCTTTGTGATCTTACTGTTCTGAGGCTCACCTTGCTACATATAACAAACTTGTCTGTCTACCTACATATATAAGTTGGCAGGAGTAGGGGGAACCTTCCCAGGCCTGGCACATATAACTGCATTGTATCATGAGTGGTATCAACTAATGAAATTCCATGTTAAAAAGAAAGGGGTTTTTTTCCCCTTGTTAGTTTTATTAAAAATTTGCCTCAGAGTCACTTTTTTTCCTGAAGCTTATGACCATGTTTTCATAATATGTGAAGATACTTCTGTCTGACTTCTCCCTATTGCTGTGCCAACACTGTTTGTACATACTTCTTTCCTCCCCTTTTACACTTCCTC
Source organism: Psilopsiagon aymara (assembly GCA_024733675.1). NCBI lineage: Eukaryota > Metazoa > Chordata > Aves > Psittaciformes > Psittacidae > Psilopsiagon > Psilopsiagon aymara. The sequence continues at coordinate 75,754 of JANRGW010021030.1, forward strand.
TTAGGTATATTTCCAGAGAGTAATTACATCCAGAGAGTAATTATATGTCTTTTGCTGCTGAGCCAGTATCTGACAATGTAAGGTCTTTATGGGGTGGCAAAAATTCAGCCAGACTTTCTTAATTAATCCCAGGACAAAGTGGATATGGCATCTACCTGGAGTCATCCTGACTGTGACAGCAGTATTTTGTACCTTGAGAACTGGATTCCAAGTGGAGGTTGGTGATGCTAATTTTGGGAAGTTGCATTTATTTACTGGCCATAACCCTTCTGCAGAGTATCGAATAAGATTCCCTGATACTGAAAGTCACTGCATGCCAGAGCACAGACTGTACATGTTCTATGGAAAACAGTCCCACTTGCTGACAGGAGAGTGAAAGAAAACTAGATGCTTCATTAGCTCTGTATGTATTAAAGCTGAATCAATTGCTTATTTGAATCCTGCCTACATGTCTATTTACACAACATCTCCCAGTTGGCTGCAGTTTCCTCAAAAGTCTTTGCAGCTGAATGTCGTGTTGTAAATTACTCTGCGGTTTGTGGAGGTGTTCAATATTGGTAATTCAAGCTGTGCTGCCTGTTTGTTATTGATCATGTGGCAGTTTTATTTCCCTGACTGAATGAGCTTAGCGGGTCAAAATTTTCTGTTGAATCCTCACAGGAAGTTATGTGAAAACTTTCTGCATAATATGCAGAGTTAAAGATTTGTTTGCTTTTGCACATTTGCACTGGTTTAACGTGACCACAGAAATGCTGGTACAAAACTTACCAGGCAGTTGTGTATACAGTAGCACTAATTCGTTTTAGGCGGGGGTCCTGCAGAAACTTGTTTGCTGTATTCCTGAGTAATCATGCCAATAAATCAGCATAAAAACCTCCCTCAATTGCCGTTTGCTGATACGCATCTCAAGCTGACACAGGTTGAGATACAGAGCCTGTGAGATTCTGAGAATCTTTGCTAAATTTTTAACAAAGTGCTGAAATGAGAATTTCTTTCCTATATATTATATATTCTTATATATTTTCCAATATTTGGTATTATGGGATGTTCACTGCTTCTCTTGCTAAGATGCTATACAGTATCAGTGATGACATTTATCAAAAAGAAAAAAAAGAAATGGCATACATTTTGTGAGGCATTCTGCTTTACTTCTATTTGCAGATCTTTTTTTCCTGCTTGTTCACTAATTGGCAGCACTGGGTAATTTGTAATCTGTCTTCCCACTGAACCAGTGAGCGTTCTGTGTGCATATGCATATGTTTAGAAAGTCTTAGGATTAGTCTGTGTGGTAACTAGAACCGAAGGAAATAACTGCATTCTAATTAATAATATTTTGATTAAGGTCTATTTGTAGACCCTGGTTTTGATGTAATTTAAGCTGATAAAAGGAATCACATTTAGCTATACTGAAATGGCTCTGAATCTGTGTCTCATGCTAACTATTGCTGAAATGCTAAGGGTGTGATTTACAACTGAATTAATTGGATTGGTTCCATTTACCATCTAAACAAGCCCTTAAATGTTGGAGTGTTTACCACCTGTTGTGACTCTTACCTTACAGAGATCTTTGTTCACAGTCAGGAGGGTGTGCACTATAATGAGAGAGGAAAAGGAGAGCTATAAATGTGCGTCTCAGTTTATGCATGTCATTAAGCTTGCCCCTGGAAAAAATGTGAAGTTTTATTCTAAAATTTACAATACATTTTTCAATGTGTTGATGGCAATTTCTGCCTAGCTTCTGACAAGTACTGCATTGCCTTCTCACCAGCTGGGATAGTTAATGTGGAAAAAGATTTCTTTGTTCTAGCTGTAGTATATCATGCTACTTCTCTTAAGCTGCTGCTGTATAAATCTAGGTCTTGTAACAGTTTACGAGCAACTCTAATAATCCTGAAAATATGAAGGTTTGTTTTTTGTTTGTTTGTTTAATTTAGCTAGAATGTTGATTTTAGAGCTAAGTCTTTGCTATAGTCAGTAGGAAAGATATATTTTAGACAGAATGATCTATACTGGAGAAACTCTGTGATGTATTTTGATGTAATCAAGTTGGAGTATTGACGTAACATAGTCATCCTGTTCCCCTCACAGTCTTCTCTGCAAATGTAATAGGCTGAGTCTTTCTTTGCTGATCTTTTGCAATAGTTCTGTCTTATCTGCTCTCCTGGAGGAGGAATGGTAACTGGATCTTGAAAAGAAAACTCAGTTGGACCCTCTCTGATGATCAAGGACTCTTAGGAAGAGACACGATCCACCCAAGTGGAGCAAAAGCTTCATTGCCAAAAGGCTGGCCAATCTGGTGAGGAGAGCTTTAAGCTAGGAAGGACAGGGGAAAGACAGGGTGACTCAATCAAGTGAGGAAACCTGGATGGAACCAACCATCCAGGCTGGTATGGAAAGAGTGCGAGGTGATGTGGACAAGACAGACCTGTTGAACTCAACAAAACAGAACTGGAGGAGTGTCACCCTATGTTTACTCACACTAATAAGGAAGGAGAAGAATTGAGGGGGGAAAACACTTCTACTCTATCTTGAAAATCAGCACAGCAGGGTGCCTGTCTGAAATGCCTCTACAATAGCTCGCACAGCCAGGGGAATGAACAAGAAGTCTGCATGCAGTTACAGGTCAGTGATCTCCTTTGGGATCACAGAGGTGTGGTGGGATAACTCTCACAACTGGAGCACTGCCATGACTGGATGTGGGCTCTTTTGTAAGCACAGGTCTGGACAGCAAATGATACAAATCTGGGAGGAGTGGTTGATAGTTCAGATGATGTGCTGCTATTCAGAGGGGCCTCAACAGGCTGGGGAAATGGGCTAAAAAAGAACTCGTAAAGTTCAGAGAAGGGAAAGGCTAATTCCTGCTCCTGGGGAGGAGCAGCCCCATGCACCAGGACAAGTTGAGAGTCAATCAAATTGGAAAGCAGCTTTGAAGAGAGTTTGTTGACCGGGAAAAGTTGACCAAAAGCCAGCAGCGCACCCTTGCAGCAAAGAAGGTCAACAGCCTCCTGGGCTGCACTAGGTAGCACATCACCAGTAGATCAAAGGAAGGGATGCTTCCCTTCCTCTCAGTCCTGGTAACAGCCACCTGGGGTTCTGGATCCAGTTCTGGGCTCCCCAGTGCAAGAGATACATGAATGTATTGGAGTGGGTCCAGCAAAGGACCATGAAGATTAAAGTACTGCAGCATCTGACATGAGGTTGAGAGAGCTGGGGAATTACGTTTCAAGAAACAGAACAACCCAATAGCAGGAAGTCACCCTCCTTTCCTCCAAGGCACGCTTACCCTTACTTCTACCAGCAACTTCCTTCCTCTTTGACCCCAGGTAACTCATTATTTTATCACTTCTTTTCCTCTTTGGTGTTCCATACTGCTCTGCATGTTGTCTCTCTTCGATGACTTAACTTAAATACTACCAGCACATTGGGCTCACCATTTCCTGCTGGCTCAGCAATCACAATTAAAATATCTCACATTAGAGTCTGATTCAAACAGAAAGTCCTACTGGGACATGAGTTCAGTGGCAAAAGCAATAATCAAGGTTTTAGGATTTGCTCGCAGTCATATTGCTTTCCTGAGATACTGAGGAATCAGATGCCTTTAGGCAACAAATTCTGTCATCTTATTTGTACAGACTTTCACTTCCTTCTTTGCTCCTTCAATTTTCCTCACTATCTAGCCCCGAATTCCCTATGATCTTTAGGATGCCATAATCTAATAGCCACTTGCTTTATAATTTCCTAAAGTTCACCAGAATTATGGATCTTCCTGCATACAGATTACTGGTATAGAATCATGAAATCATAGAATAGTTCAGCTTGGAGAGGACCTTAAGTTCATCTAGTTACAATCTTCCTGCCATGAGCAGGGACACCTCACACTAGACCCTGTCACCCAAGGCTCTGTCCAACCTGGCCTTAAACACTGCCAGGGACTAAGCGCTTATCACTTCTTTGGGCAACCTGTTCCACCACCCCCCTCACAGTAAAGATCTATCTTATATCCAATCTAAACTTCCCCTGTTTAAGTTTTAACCCATTACACCTTGTCCTATCACTACAGTCCCTGATGAGAAGTCCCTCCCCAGCATCCCTGTAGGCCCCCTTCCGATACTGGAAGGCTGCTATGAGGTCTCCACGCAGCCTTCTCTTCTTCAGGATGAACAGCCCCAACTTTCTCATCCTGTCTTCATACAGGAGGTGCTCCAGTCCCATGATCATCCTCATGGCCCTCCTCTGGAATTGTTCCAGCAGTTCCATGTCCTTTTTATGTTGAAGACACCACAACTTACACAGTACTCCAAATGAGGTCTCATGAGAGCAGAGTAGAACAGCAGGATCACCTCCTTCTCCCTGCTGGTCACGCTTCTTTTGATGCAGCCCAGGATATGGTTGGCTTTCTGGGCTGCGAATGGACACTGAAGCCGGCTCATGTTAAGTTTCTCATTGACCAACACCCCCAAGTCCTTCTCCTTAGAGCTGCTCTGAATCTCTTTGCCCAACCTGTAGCTGTGCCTGGGATTGTCATGACCCAGGTGTAGGACCCTGAACTTCACATTGTTGAGCTTCATAAGGTTGGCATTGGCCCACCTCTTAAAGTCATTGTCATTAGTGTAACCTTAGTGTTCAGTTCTTAATCACCTCCTCATTCCATCCAGCCTGATGACATAAAAATGGAACATATTATTTGAGTGCAGGTCTCTGTTGCTCATATGCTGTCATGACTGAACATCTCAAGTTGCTTCGTACATTGGTTTTCACAGCATGCTTCCTTAATGGCTTCCAGCATCTCTGTTTACAAGCTTTAGCAAATTCAAAATGGTGGTTTATATCAGTAAATAAGTCTCTAAAACACATGTATTTTTTGACATTCATGTACTCCCACTCACTAAGTCTTTTTTTTTTGTCATCTTTCTCTACTCAGAAATGTTCTGATTCATCTATCAAGTGAAGAATAACCTAGATCATATCTACCCATCTTGGACACTTTCCTTGTTCTCCCAAGCTAGCCTTTCTCTCCTTTTCAATTCTTTCTAGCCTTGGATTCATATATTTTCATTTACAATTTATATATTTATTTTATTTTATTTTGTATTTTATATTTAAAACGTCTTACGATTTTTTCCTCCAGAATTGACCATCAGAATTTCATAAAGCCAGACATGGCTTTTAGGATGCCAAATGGAGTCTTTAACTGAATGCCTAGTTTATGCTTGCAAGTAAGCAGGCTGATTTTCTGTACAAGCATATCCCTTGTATACGTGGAGCTTGCCCAACCATTAGTAGCATCATGTAGCTGTTTCACTGTTTCTTGCTGGCCCAGAAATCATAAACAAACCAATTCAACATAGATAATTAATTCTACTGATAAAATAACCTGTCCATGTCCTTCTCAGAACACTCAAGTTTTATGTTGGTATTAAAAACAAAATAATAATAATAATAAAAAAAATTGCTCAAAGATTGGGGGATCAAAACTACATTATATTTGTAAAGGTGTGTGTATACTGCTGGATTTCAGTACTGTCTGGTGTGCCCAGAGCAGTGTAAGATAATGTGTTCATATTTTCATGCTTTTAAAGGTTTTAGTAATATTGTGTAGTAAATTGTGCCTGGTAGTGTTGTCTCTATTTTGTGAACCCAGAAACACCAGATTTCCTGGAATGGTCTCTGAATCGATGGGTAGTTTCCCTCTACAGCAAGAGCCCATCATTGCAGACTCCCTTTGCCATGAATTCACTGGAGCCATCTACAAATAAGTACGTAATTTTTCCAAGGATTTTACTTTGATAGCTCAGTCTCTTACTCAGAGCCTAAAAGCAACTTGTCCTGTCAAGGTAATAACGTGTTAGCGTTTGACATACTTTTCACTTCTTGTACTCTTTGGCAAAGAGGAGGCAGGAAAAGCTTTTTTTCTGATATTTCTAAAAACAACAAGGTGTTTAATTTCATTTGGTAGCAGCTAGGATTTCTGCTCCTGAAAGTTACACTCTGGAGACCATGTCTGCTGACTGAATTGATGATAAATCTGTATCTCTTTGAATTAGGTTTTGCTACATTAAGTCATGCAGTTAAAATTCATGGGGAAACTCATGTCATCTCAGAGACACGGGTGGGAGCACATAGGTACAACCCTAGGAGCAAACAAATCAGTGATAAAGTTCTGTGCAACAAAGGATAAAATTTTCCTAGACTTTCATAGGGTTTTGCATCAGGCTGCAGGTAGCAATTAGATTTTGAACACCTACGTCTTTATAGAAGATTAATCCACTTTTTTCTTTTGAATGAAAGGTGCAGTGTATAGAAGTGAATTAAAATACTATAAATCTCAGTAGAACTGAAGGCCCTGGAAACAGAAGAGCACAATAATGGCATAACACGGCATGGCATATGCAGTTAGGTAAACTTGTTTTTCCACAGGCTTCTTTCAGAGAGCCCTCTTGGCTCTCAGTTCTCCTGTACAGGCAGCTTGTAAACATTTTGGCTGTTTACAGAGATTATATTGCAGCGGCTATCTTGCAAATTAAGTCTGATTTGTCTAAGTTGAATTCAGTTTCCAGTACTGTTTTAGATTTAGGACAATTAATTGCAGTAATGATAAAATCAAGGGAAGTTGCATGGAGAATGGGAATAGTAGAGCAAAGAAATGAATACTGGATGTTGCAAATATTGGAAGAAATCACTGCCTGGTGTCTGTAGTCAGAACTCTCTTGGACTAGGATCTATTCTGAGCAATGTACTTAAGTTACCTAAACCTTTGTTAAATCAATGTATTTTTAAATTGTAGGAGGATTTGTATGTTCAAATCATCTTTGTAGCAGATTGATTGTAATGAACTTTACTCAGAAAAAAACCCATATTTTATCTGTTCAAAAGCTTCTCTCTTGCCTTGAACACTTGTAATCCTGTTGTTGTTAAAGCTATTTAATCACTTCTGCAATATCAACATGGAAAACTGAATGAGGCCTGTGAATGCAATGATGACTTAGTGAGGACTGATCTATAGAGACTGCTTTTGTAAGAAGTATTATTTGCCTCATGGCTCTTGTCCTCTGCTAAAAAGAAATGAAAAAATGCTTATTTAAAATTTATTTCAAAACCTGAATAGAAATAAGGTAACAAAACCAATCAGTGTTGATGGCACATTTCTGTTTTTCTGTCTCATAATTATAGCATCATTATTTGAATTTTAGTAAATGTCTGCCTAGTGCTGAAATTATCTTCAATGCACAGACAACACACAAATCTGTGTACAGGGCAAATAGCATTATCCATGGTATATCTATACCTTGGGAGCTTAAATATCAGGTTAAAGGGAATAGGCAAAATACTGCCTGTGAGCATATGCCTCTTCAGATGTCAGTATGGTTGCTGATGAGTCTTCTGTTGGTATCTTCTATAAAAACTGTTGCTGCACTGCCAAGTCACACAGAAACAAATGTACATGAAGTCCTACACATGAGAGGCAAAGAGAAGTATCTGACATTTTTTGCTGCAGAGTATCTTCTGCTGAATCAGTACGGCTGTTGCTCTGGGTTGATGGTGTTGAGAACCTCTGACAAATCATTCCCATGGCTCCACATTTTCCCCTTTGCTCCTTCTGCCTTCAGATCCAACAAAGTCTCTGGTAAGAGGATTTATGGTTTAAACAGACTTTCAGGCTGGAATTTGGCAAGTTAGATTCCCATTCATTTGCATATGGACAAGAGTAATGTACTGCCCTTAATACAAGGTGGTCTTTTTAAAGGTCTACAAAACAAAACCAGTTTGCTTGTTAATTTGAGTGAAACTGGGGATAGTAAGGGTCTGTGTAGCTTCACTGTTGCTCTTGGTGGGGTGACTGTAGCCAGGTAAAGAAATGTTATTCCTTCAAGAATACTTTTAAATGATCTGCTCTTCTCTGGAAGCTGCCAACTGTATACTCAGCCTTGCTCTCCATGTATATTGGAGTGTTTCATTGGTTTGTGCCAAGAGATGGAAAGAGGCCTGCTTGTTTTAATACATTCCTGATGATTTTTATGGAAGATCTAAATGTGTAAAGAACACAAGATCCTGTGCACTAGCAACCAAAAGGATAAAATTTCACATTTGTTTCACTGGGAAGTCAGGAAAAAAAAAAAAAAAACCAAACAAAAAAACAACAGTAAGAGCAAGCTCTTGATTTTAGAAAGAAACCAAGCAGAAAAGCTGCTGTCACAGCAGACCTTCCCGTCTTGAAGAATCACAGAACAGCCCAATTTGGAAGGGATCTTGAAAGGCCATCTGGTCCAAACTTTCATGGGAAATGGAGCCTATGTGAGATTATCTAGCACCCAGTCCAGTCTTCTCACACGGCAAAGGAATCTGGTTCCCCATACCCTATTTGAGGAGAGCTGAGTAGTGTTTCCTAGCCTGCCTCATCAGATTGCTGTGTTGGTGGCTTTCGATCTGATTGTTAATTGTTCTGTTTTATTGCATGTTTTTGTATTAGACACTTAGCTCTTCTTTGTAATTAGATGTAGTGATTATAGTATATTTTTATATTGCACTGGAGTTTTCCTTTAATGCAAAAATCAAATAAAACAAAACACATAAAATACAAAAAAAGAACGTTTGGGTCCGAAGGAGCAGAGAAGCGGGAAAAAGCAAGTTGCAGTTATTGCTTTTGGCTCCAGCTGCAGCGTTCATTTTTTTTGTTTTTGTTCTCCAAATTATGTTTAGTCATTTATTACAATTCACTGAATGAATTAAATATAAAACCAATCCAGATTTTTAACGGCAGACATGTGTTGTATCTAAATGCAACTTTTTTGTTGTTGTTCAATTGCTGGGAAACATTTTTCTTCTTAGTGTAAATGTTTCCTGAGGAAAGGGTTGCATGGGGTGAGGAGAGAACACTCAGGATAGAAGGAGTATTTAATAGCACAGAGCAGATTCCTGCTGTTTCTTCATGGCAGCATCCACACAGTTATCTGCAGTCTAACGGCTCCCCTTTATCTAAGATACCGGACATGTATTCCGGGAGCACTGTTCCACATGTCCCCATTTGGGAGTTTGTTTCAGAACAAATTACCTTCCCCATAATAAGAATCTTTGCTTGAGGAATTATTTTGGAAAAAAGCCATCTGCTAGGAAAAACAAAAAAAAAAAAATTAAAATTCATGATCCAGAGAATAAAGCTTTGATTACTGCTCTCTTAGGAGGATGGATGAAGAAACAAGGGTCCAAGGAGCTGTCCCTGGAGCATGTTTTAGAGCAAGCTGCTGGGATTGTCTTTAATGTCATGCAGTGGCTTGTGTAAGATATGCCAGTTAGTTGGTTACCAGTGTCCTTCACCAGCCTTGGTTCTGAATGATTCCTGAACAGCACACAAGTAGTGAGGAAGGGGATTCTTTTCTGGTACAAGTCTCATCAGTGCTTGGTGGCATTTAGTGGGACTGGCATGGTAGAGTGGGTTAAAACTGCCCTGAGGAGGCAGCGGGTGAGATGTCATTAGGTGTTTGTTGAACCCTAAGAGAGTTCAAACTAGGATGGCTTTACAGAAGTTCAGTAGCTAATTTATGAGTGCTTCAACAGAGACAATAGTGGAGAGATGACATAGAATCCTAGAATCATAGAATAGTTAGGGTTGGAAAGGAACTTAAGATCATCTAGTTCCAAGCCACCTGCCATGGGCAGGGACACGTCCCACTAAACCATGTCACCCAAGGCTATGTCCAACCTGGCCTTGAACACTGCCAGTGATGGAGCATTCACAACTTCCCTGGGAAACCCATTCCAGTGCCTCACCACCCTCACAGTAAAGAATTTCTTC
>JANRGW010021032.1:0-20481 GCA_024733675.1 Psilopsiagon aymara
TTTCCTTTCCTTTCCTTTCCTTTCCTTTCCTTTCCTTTCCTTTCCTTTCCTTTCCTTTCCTTTCCTTTCCTTTCCATCCCTTCCCTTCCCTTCTCTTCCTCAGCATCCCCTCTTCAGAAAACCCCTGAAACCAAACCAAAGTCATTGCTTGTGTCAGTGCTTTGGGAGCTGAAAAAGGTTATTCAGTCTTAGGAAGTGCTAATAACAGAGATGATAATTCATCACCTGCGTGCCTGTAAAGGAGACCTCTCCCTGTAAACCAGTGCATTGTGATGTGCAGGTGATGGTATCCCTGCAGCAGGCAAATGAGAATGGCTGTAGATCAAGTTTTTAATTGGTGGCATACAGTCCATATCCAGGCTATGTTAAATATCCAAATCATCTGATGAAGCACTGCAGATATGGAGGACAAACACATGGAAGGGGGAGACTACTTGTACTTCTGAAGACAAGATCATATCTACCAGCATTCCTACACAGTCCCAAAGGGCACTGCTTAAGTCAGTTTCTATGTGTGTTCCCAAACACTTTTCCTCCCTAAAGAAGGCGGCTCTATCCAAACCATCTACCGAACATAGCCCTTAGTCTGTGCTTTTCTCTAAACCATACCTTGCATTTGTCCTGGGTGAACTCCAGATGCTTTTGGCACAGACCAAAGCATCCCAGAATGAGACAGGATGGACCACCACAGGTCAGTAGTTGCTTGTCCTGGCTTCAGCTGTAGCAGCTATTTCTCTTCTTCCTTGTATCTGGTGCAGTGCTGAGTTACTGGCTAGGCTTAAACCACATTCTTCTTATGTGCACCTCCCTATACGGAGATCAAACAAAGTGCTCTGTAGAGCTGTTCATAGTCTAGATTGGTTTCAGTGAGTACAAACAGTGTTCAAAGAGCTCTCTTCTCTAAGTTCACTATTGTAACAAGTCTAACAGTACTGTATTTTGACAACCAAGGATCATATCCAAGAGTAATTCGCACAAGTAACAGGACATAGCATGCCCAAAGGAGCATCCATTTCTTATGCTCTCATCTTGCTGCATCTAAGCATGCCCTCTGTCAAAACAAGCAGCAATATTCCTACTCCAATTTCATTTTAGTCCTTCACTGGTCTATCAAAACAAACAGAAATACCCAAATGGTGGCTTTGCACAAAAGACTAAACAGGATGATACTTTCAGAGGCTTGGTATATGTCCTTCCTACAAAGAAAAGAAACCTGGTATTTAACAGATACTGCTATTTTTAGTGATCCCAGTTCTGTTTCTCCTTCTTTGTGAGTCATTGACACCAATGGGTTGCTATCATTGAGTGGCAATTGTGGCTGTCTACACGGCAGCATAAAACATATGACCATGGTAACTGCTGTACCTCAAGGTGTCTTGATTTACCAGCTCTATATGTATTTGATCAGGCTCACAGTACACAGTGTACCCAAAGATGCACATACAAAAGTCGCTGCTAAAAAAATAGCCTGCATTTCTCTTAGTGGCTTGATGCTTCATGGACTTCTCTGTTTTATGCCAGTTAATTGAAGCAGAACAGCCTGATTTAAACATCGACAGTCTAGGAAATGTGCCAGCTAATAAACACTACAGTAAACAAGGAATCCCACCTGCTTGCAGGTGTCTCTCTTGATCTGTGGGACAAGAGCAATATGTTTGGGACTATTATACCATTTTAAGTCATTTCAATGAATTCCTAAGGTAGAAAATTGCCATGGTGCAATCAACACTGGCACAGATTTCTCCCAGTAGAGTTCAAAGTGGAACAGAAGGATATGAATAGATGTGCGTAGAAGCTGAGAAAGTCGGGATAAAATGTCCTTTGAAACAGAATTATAGAATTCAGCATACAAGAAATCACATTCCCTGAAATTTAATATGATCCGGCTCCAGCGTGCACTGGCAGCCCAGAAACCAACCATATCCTGGGCTGCATCAAAAGGAGCGTAACCAGCAGGTCAAAGGAAGTGATCCTGCCCCTCTACTCTGCTCTGTGAGACCTCACTTGCAGCACTGTGTGCAGTTCTGGTGTCCTCAACATAAGAAGGGCATGGAATTTTTGGAGCAAGTCCAGAGGAGGCCACGAGGATGATCATGGGACTGGAGCACCTCCTATATGGAGACAGGCTGAGAAAGCTGGGGCTGTTCAGCCTGGAGAAGAGAAGGCTGCGTGGAGACCTCCCATCAGCCTTCCAGTATCTGAAGGGACCTATAAGGGTGCTGGGAAGGGACTCTTCATTAGGGACTGTAGTGATAGGACAAGGGGTAATGGGTTCAAACTGAAATAGGGCAAGTTCAGGATGGATATAAAGAAGAAATTCTTTACTGTGAGGGTAGTGAGGCAATGGCACAGGCTGCCCAAAGAAGTGATAAATGCTCCATCCCTGGTAATGTTCAAGGCCAGGTTGTACAGAACCTTGGGTTACATGCTCTAGTGTCAGGTGTCCCTTCCTGTGACAGGGGGTTGGAGCTGGATGATCTTAAGGTCCTTTCCAACCCAAACCATTCCATGTTTCTATTATTTTAACCATTTTTTTCCACTGGTAACAAAAAAGATCCCCAAAGCATAAGTAAGTTTATTCTTAACATCTTTGAGGGAGATATGGAAGGTGTGTTGCTTACTCACCACCAGATTTCAAGAAAACATGGAATAAAAATCAATTTGTTTTAGGAAACTTCACAATTTTTCTAGTTATTTCCAGTTACCTGTAGTTACTTAGGAGAATTTCAGGGTGATCTGAAGGCAGCTAACTCTGGCAAATCAAAAGTTGTAAGTACAGATACTAGGAAATAACACCTTTGAGAGAGAGAAATAGCAGGCAGTAGAAATCTTACTGATGGTGGACGAGCTAACCTTAAACATTGTAACTGCAACAAGCACCTACCATTTGTTAATGGAAGGAAGACATCTTTATATTTTCCAGATATGGGTTATTGATTTTTTATGCTGGGAGAGCTAAAAACATGCAGCATTTTAGCTCAGTTATACCTCTATGATTGCTCTGCTTTCATATCTACTGCACTTACTTACAGTGACTTTTTGTTCAGGCAGAGGACTGGATTCCTTTGCCTGGAGAAAAAACAGCCTGAGACAAAAAATCCATAATCCAGAACCTCTAAGTAAAGAAAAAAAAAACATAATTAAGTAACATCACCAGTTTTGGTGAGGAAAATGGGCCTTGCTGCCTGTCAGTATGACCTTCTGTACCTATCAGCTTTACACCAGGATGAAGGAACTAAATCTCAGCTTTTATAGCATGCAGTATAGAGAAGTATTTTGGAAGACTGAGACTATTTAAAGTTCCAGGGGAATCAAGGATAGAATTTTATAATAAAAATTCACAGAGATGGAAAGGAGCTCCTGAGTTCAGTTATTCCAGGCTTTGCCATGAGGCATGGTCAGTTCTACCTTGATCTACTTCCGTAGGGTGTGCCGTCATTCTTCCCAAACTAAGCACTTCCCACCATTTCCAACAGTCAATCCCTGTGCATCATTATTCTTCCTCATGAAAGGATTTTGATGACTTCCAAGCTTATGTCGCATGTTTGAATGTAGTCTTCCACTCCCTGGGCCATCCCCCATGGACCTTCACTCTTTGTCCCAGCAAAGTATTTTTGCATGCCTAAAGACTTTTTCATAAGCTCCTTTCATTAAGCCTCACCACTAATGACATATTGGAATGTTCTCCTGTACTTATTTATTGGCTAGGATGTGTGTGAGGTTTTGAACCGCAAATGATGGTGGGTGAGCAGTTAGCATAGCCTGCAGTACACTTGTTACAGGCTTGGAAATTCGGCTTGCATCTCACTTCCAGATAACACAAATAGCATGGGCTGGACATTCAAAGGAATGCAAACCTTTTAATAGCCTTTGGTGACATAAAATAAAAGGTCTGGGCCATCAGTCCCCAAATCATGCACTGACTTCATAGAACCACGGAATCACAGACTGGTTTGGGTTGGAAAGGACCTTAAGAGCATCCAGTTCCAACTCCCTGCAGCACAAAAAGTGGATTAGAAAAGTCCCTGTAATAAGGAAAGTGGATTTCAGAGAAGTGCAAATACTTTCCTTCCTTCTCTATGGAAAGCACAATCCATCACTCAGTGATCCCCTTTAATCAACCGAGATCAACTTCAGTGGCCACAAACTCCTCCTGCAGAGTTTGCTTTCTTCCTGACCCAAAGGATTATCCCCAGCATGATCCATGACTCCATGGGCTGCCTATCCTGCTGTACTACATTGTCCCTCCTTACCTGCAAATCAAACTCCCCTTTTCTGCCAGGACTTCTTTTCTGCACATTGGCTACGCAAAACCAACAAATCCCTTCTCCTCCTTCCATCACCTTTTCTGATGAACAGGCTCTGTGGTACATCCCTCAGACAGCAACATCCCATCGTTCCTTCCTAGGATAGCATCACCGAGCTCCCTTCTGACTCATTGCCTTAGCCATTCCCTGAGCTTGTCTCTCACCTTTTCCTCAACTTCAGACTCACACAGAGGCCATAAATAGTCTCTATATACATATGTATATGTACAACAGGTCCTTCCTCTTTCCTCCACCTAAAGCTGAGTATAAGTGTGGGACAACAAGCCCAACCTTTGATTGACTGATTTTCATCAAGCTGATGAATCACAGTAATGGGTAAGCACAATGAACTCAAATACTTCTATTTATTCCTCAAGTTTGACCATAGGCACCTCAGATGCTGCCTTGTTATGTTCCCTTCTTCTCACACGGCCACAGTTCCATTCTTGCCTCTCAGAAGAGCACTGCTGCGGGAGCTGGCATCCTATGGTAAAACTCAAGGCATCCACAAGCATCCATACTGATCCTATAAATCTTCCTTCAACTTTGTCTTTGTAGCCTGTTTGGGTATTTAAGACATTTTTAATACTTTCACCATCCAGAAAGCTCCTTCTTGCTCTTTTGAGAGAGAATTTCTCTTCCATTGTGATTTTCAGACACTTCACATTAATACCCCATAATAATTCTCTTGAATGACAATGCACATAAGTGACATTTCAACATTAAAACTCTTTATTAACACAGAGATTGTTTAAATCCTAATTAGGAGCCAGAAGAGGAATTCATTCCAGTCCTTTCAGGACTTCCCTTCTCTCACAATTTCTGCTGTTACACCTTTCCCTCTTCCATATTATCCGGCAGAAGTACACATGTCAGCTTTTCTCAGTATCCTTATTTTCAGAGTTTATAGGGCATGAAGGCATCTACCTTCATCTTCCACATGATGAGGAAGTGAAAGGTGTTGACAGCAGGTCAAAGAATATGTGTGATGCTTGAATGACAGTGAAGTCCACAGCTGCATATCAGACCTCATTTTCCAATGTGTCATCATTTCCACAGTCCCCAGGAGTTATTTTCATGGTCTTGAAGTACTTTTCATCTTGGTTATTTTTTCTTGTATAAGAAGTAGAAACTCCAGCAACACAGGAAAACTGGAAATAGGATAGCTGCCCTTTTCCTCAAGCATAAACACTAATGTATATTACACTGTGTAAGATGATCAGAGGGCTGGAGAAACTCTGCTCTGGAGCCAGGCTGAGAGAGTTGGGCTGATTCAGCCTGGAGAAGAGAAGGCTCCTTAAGGGGGGATCTTGGAGTGGCTTCCAGTGGTGCACAAAGCAACTTGTGCCAGCATCTCACCACCCTCACAGTAAAGAACTTCTTCCTTATATCCAATCTGAACTTCTCCTGTTTCAGTCTGAACCTATAGCACCCTTGTCCTATCACTACGGTCCCTGATGAAGAGTCCCTCTACAGTATCCTTATAGCCCCCTCCAGACACTGGAGGCTGCTCTGAGGTCTCCACACAGCCTTCTCTTCTCCAGGTTGAACAGCCCCAATTGTCTCAGCCTGTATTCATAGGGGAGGGGCTCTAATAGGTAGCACTCCTCTAGATAGATAGGTGGTACTCCTCTAGGTAGGAGGGGCTATGTATCAGCTTGGCATAATACATCAGGGGGACAGATGGCACATCCAGAAACCAGCCATTCCTGTTGCCTTCTCTCCTCTTCTGGGGAGTTGAATGGGGCACATAGGGCTGCAGAAAGAGATGGATGCAGGGAAGCTGGTGCATGACTTAGAGTGACTTTAGATTATGAAAGCCAACAGTTTAACCAAAGCATAACTTCAGCTTATGGTGTTAAATAGTTTTTCCTGGGTGGTAGATGAGTCAGTAAACCTCCAATGGTTCAGGTAGGTCTTGCACTTGCAGTTCAAACCAAATCTCATTATTTCTCTCAGAAAAGTGGCTGCTTTGGCTGTTTTGAAGGAGTGATATTTCTCTGTGAAATGTCTCCTTCCAGGGGATTTGTCTTTTATAATAAACAACACAACCCAGCCTTCCTTCTCCTTCACTCCAATCCCAAACCATCACTTGACATTTTTCAGTCTCCTACCAAAGCCCTTAAAGTTTTGCATTTCATATGAAAAGGGTGCCCGTTCTGAAGAAACTTTGAAATGTTTTATGAGATAAAGAAATGCTGCAACTATTTTCCATGCAGTCTTGCTTGTTCCTTTAGGCTCTGTTATAATAAAACACATGAGTTTTTCTTGGTCAAATTCTTAGAGAATTTTAATGATGTGGCCAGCAGGAAAACAATTCCAATACCACTGAGAGAAGAGTCAGCCGCTGAGGTTTTGTACATGCAAGTGGCAGGGGGTGGGAACTAGTGATCTTAAGGTCCTTTCCAACCCTAACTATTGTATGATTCCATGAGTATGGTGATCTTAGAGTGGTATGGACTGCCACAATGGGGTCTGCAAGGCTGTTAGCATGTGTGTACATGTGTGAGTACACATGCATGTTATCCTGTCATTTCATGAAAGCTTGTGGCCTTGTTTGTGCATATCATCGATCATGGTGCTTTCACACAGCTCTGTGTATGCTTTTATCTGCTAATGGAGGTGAGCATCTGAACCTGTGTGAACATAGGAGTCCCCCCACATGTAACTTTGGAAGGTTGAAATTCTCATGCTATGTATATAGACCTCATAGCAGCCTTCCAGTACCTAAAGGGGGATACAAGGATGCTGGAGAGGAGCTCTTCACTAGGGACTGTAGTGATAGGGCAATGGGTGAAGGGTTCAAACTGAAATAGGAGAAGTTCAGGTTGAATATAAGGAAGAAGTTCTTCACTGTGAGGATGGTGAGGCAGTGCCCAGAGAAGTGAATGCTCTGTCCCTGGCAGTGTTCAAGGCCAGGCTGGACAGTCTTGGGTGACATGGTCTAGTGTGAGGTGTCCCTGCCTATGGCAGGGGGGGTGGAACTGGATGATCTTAAAATCTTTTCCAACCTTAACTATTCTATGATTCTATAGGCACTGTCCTGTGTGACTCTGCATGTTTTGCACTTTGGCACACTAAGCTTAAAGCCTTCATGTGGTAAGAATCACTTTCCATGTGATTTCTGCGCTTCAACCTTGACAGAGATA
This sequence comes from Psilopsiagon aymara, assembly GCA_024733675.1. NCBI lineage: Eukaryota > Metazoa > Chordata > Aves > Psittaciformes > Psittacidae > Psilopsiagon > Psilopsiagon aymara. The sequence continues at coordinate 7,457 of JANRGW010021032.1, forward strand.
GACATCTTCTTAATAAAAACTTGTGGGACACCTGAATTCATCTTTCTTCCATAAATTCTGTTGAATTACCAATTGGTACATGGGAGGAATACAGTGTGGGTCATGATTTGCCATATCATAGCAATGCTCTGGTCTTTATAGAAACATTATGCATTGTTACTGCAATCTTCATTGCAGAATTAATACATTAATCTGCTAAAAGAAGAGGATTTTTTCGAAATTTAGTGTCATGGTGATTCAGGATGTCTCTATATTTATGCTGCATTATATTACAGAGCATTTTAACATACGCTAGGGTGTCATTATGTGTATGGTGAATTACAGTTAAGGCTCATTTTACAAAGCATGGATGGCTTACCCGGGAGACCTGTCATTATGCATATGGTGGATTATACCTAAGTCTTCCATTATGTTCACTGGCCTGTACTACATTTACAGCTAATTACTGCATAGATTTCCATTCCATATCTTAAGGATTTATTTAAACAGGAAGTAGAAAGAACATTGGTTTGTTTTCTTTATTACTTTGTTGCTTTTAATGCTTGTCAGTTAGATTTCATGTCTGCAAATACACTAAAGAAGGAAAACGCAAATCCAGCTTGAATTTTTTTGAGGTTTCCCCATATCAAAAGGATTCAGAATTCTAATAAGAAAAAGAGAGAAAAGCAGAATTAATTTTATTTAGAACTCAATTCTAATTCAGTATTTCTTTACATAGAATTCCTGGCTATCCATTAAAAACCCTTCCTTCCATAACTCCTTACTATTTCACCAAGAATTCCCACTTGCAGCACTGTGTGCAGTTCTGGCATCCTCAACATAAGAAGGACACAGAGCTGCTGGAGGAAGTCCAGAGGAGGCCAAGAGGATGAGCAGGGGCTGGAGCACTTCAAATGGAGACAGGCTGAGAACCTTGGGGCTGTTCAGTCTGGAGAAGAGAAGGCTGCGTGGAGACCTCAAAGCAGCTTCCACTGTCTGAAGGGGGCTATGGGGATGCTGGAGAGGGACTCTTCATCAGGGACTGGAGTTATAGGACAAGGGGTGGTGGGTTCAAACTGAAACAGGAGAAGTTCAGGTTGGATATAAGGAAGAAGTCCTCTACGGTGAGAGTGGTGAGGCACTGGCATAGGGCTCTTGAAGAAGTGTTAAATGCTCCATTTGTGTCCATGTTCAAGGCCAGGTTGGACAGAGCCTTGGGCGACATACTCTACTGTCAGGTGTCCCTGCCTGCGATGGGGGGATGGAACTGGATGATGTTAAGGTCCTTTCCACCTCAAACCATTCTGTGATTTTATGATTCTATAAGAATGTCTTCAGGTATTGGAAAATCAAAATAGGTTTTTAGATATAGCAACCAAAAATAAAAACTGCTTTTCTTTGAAATTTGAAAATTCCCTTATTTCAAAATCTTTTAAATGCAATTCCCAAGCTTTCGTATTTTTAATTAAAACTTGGAGAGTTCTGGTAGAGCTCTATGAATGGACACTTTGATGCGATGAAAAAAGGTATTTCCCATCCCTGGAGTTTATCATTTCTTGCAGCAGTGCTTTGGAGTCATAGATGAGGCAGGATCCCTCTTAGTCAACACTGCAAAAGCAAAGACAACTTAGAAACATAGAATCGTATAATCATAGAGTGGTTTGTGCTGTAAAAGACATTAAGATCATCCAGTTCCAACCCCCCTGCCACGGACACGGACATCTTCCACTAAAGCAGGTTGCTTCAAGCCCCATCCAACCCAGACTTGAACACTGCTAGGTGTGGAGTGTTTGCCACTTCTCTGGGCAATCTGTCCTCGTGCCTGGTCATATTGTTATTTCTGGTTCACAGATAGGGAATGTGATCTGTATTCCTGCATCACGTACAAAACCAAAGAACCTCATTGCACTGTGTTTTTTATGGCACATTGCAAGAGTTATTCATGTGCCCCCCCTAAGTGTGCACCCTAAATAGAAAGAACAGACATTGCCTCTGCCTTTTTCCTTCCCGTCTTTCATGATGATGAATGTGAAGCTTTGGGCAATGAAAGACTCTATCCATAACAATTTTTTTCCCTTCAGTAAACAGCAAGTAAATTTAGGGATATAAATCTTGTTCTCCTCCCCTCAAACATAGCAGTGTTTGAATAACAATGGTGGATGCGTTCTTTGCACACAAGACAATGACAAACAAATCACAGTTTTTTCACATAGTGAGTGACTTTTGCTCTGTCTACCCTATCTTTAACTGTCCAGGTTTTACTTTTTTAGCTCTTGCAGATGCTTAACCCACCAATCTGATGAATTGCAAAAGACTTCTTGACCTTCTGCAAGCACCATGATTGAAAAGCCAATTCACCTCTAAGATCAGGGTAGAGTATTAACTATCTCCATCTTCCCCAGATTGGGCTCCTGTTCTTTGGGGTGATGTAGGTCCAGCATGTAGAAAAGTGTACAGTTCTGCTGTCCTCAACATAAGAAGGACATGGAGCTGTTGGAACAAGTGCAGAGGAGGCCATGAGGGTGATCAGGGGACTGGAGCACCTCCCGCGTAAAGACAGGCTGAGAACATTGGGGCTGTTCAGCCTGGAGAAGAGAAGGTGCATGGAGACCTCAGAGCAGCTTCCAGTATCTGAAGGAGGTTACAAGGATACTGTAGATGGACTCTTCATCAGGGACTGGAGTGATAGGACCAGGGGTGATGGGTTCGAACTGGACCAGGGGAAGTTCAGGTTGGATATAAAGAAGTTCTCTACTGTGAGGGGGGTGTTGAGACACCAGCACAGGTTGCCCAGAAAAGTGGTGAATGCTCCATCCCTGGCAGTGTTCAAGGCCAGGTTGAGCAGGGTTTGGATCAACCTGGTGTAGTGGGAGGTGTCCCTGCCCATAGCAGGGGGTTGGAACTGGGTGATCTTGAGGTCCTTTCCAACCATAACCAGTTGCTGGCTCTATGAAATGAAAGATTCTTTGACTGTTATCTTCCTTGAAGGAACTTTCAAAGTGCTCAGTTCGCAGAGTCTAAGTTTTCTAGTTAGAGATTGTGCTGAGCCTTATTTTAATACCCCCCAAAGAGACGTACCTGCTGTGTTTCTGAACAGCAGGAAAATGTTTACCCAAGCCTCACACCAAAAAGAAGGGTTTATTGCTGTCACTGCTAATAGCATTCTTGGAATTTATAAATGGACTTTAGATTACATTAAGAAGAAAAAATAAAAGAAGGTTGAAAAAAATAACATTATAAGAATCCTAACGAGAAATGATGAAACTACTGACGTACTATTTGTTTCCTGTAAGCAGGCAAGTTTGTGAATGGACTTCAAATGTTTATAATGCTGCAGATAAATCCCTCTTTGAATTTTCACATCTCCAGGACATTTTGTGAAGGGATTTCTTAACCTTTACATGTACCCATCCAGCACCGAAATGCAGCCTGATCCTTATGACTTCTATAGGAAGGAGGACATGGGATGGGCACCTCAATGCTGGCCCCTCTACCCTAATGGGGCAATGAAGGGTGGAATGGGGAATGAGTGGAATGGGACCCACAGTGAATGAAAAGAAAGACAGCAGGAATGATACTAGAGAGAATTCCCAAATCTTTGAGGATTCCTCCAATGCATTTCCAAAGAGATTTGTCCTACATGTTTTTGTCAGAGAGACGCAGGACTAAACAGTCTTCTGCACCTTGAACTCTATGGCTTTTTCACCATCCTGTTCACAAGTAGATCACACACCTCCTGAAACCTGATGAGTGCTTCGGGAGGCTGCTGCAAAACCTCCTTTGGCTTTGATGCTTAGAAATGTTTGCATTTCCAGACAGCATTCATCTGAGATGAGTTTTTAGCTCTTTGTCTCTGTGCCAGCTTTATCCTGCAGCGAAAATAATTCTTCCTACTCCCTGCTGCTTGTCTAGAGGAAGAGTTTGTAGGCCAGGCATCCTCCTACTCAGCTTTCAGTTCAAGCCAGGCTGTTCTAGTCTTTTCTATTAAAGGGAGCTCTTCTTAGCTCCAGCAGTTCTTGAAGGCTTCTCCTCTATGCATATCATGTTCCATCCATCTTGCCTGAGTGAAGATAAATGAGCTGGTTTGTGACATTCCCAGTGAGCTCTCAGCTTACATAAATATGAAAGCTTTGCTCTCTTTATAGTAATATTCTCTCCCAATACAGTGATACAAAATAATATTCACCTTTTTCACACCTTTCAACAGTTATGGTACAGAACTGCCCTGAGATGAATTCGTAAATACAGGTTTTCTTCTTCTTTTCAACTTGTGAGCCATAGAAATAAGGAGAGGAAAAACCCCAGGGAGTGGTTTAACCTACTGTTTCTTAAACAGATCCATAAGGTTCGAAAGAGGGTCTACAGAGCTACTACGGGAAAGAAACCTTCTTCCTCCTACCCTGCCACACACATTCATGCCATACTCACAAGGAAGCAAATACATAGGTGGAGGTAAATAAAAACAAATGACCACCAAACTTAAGCCTAACATATTTAACAGTAAATTAAGTCAGTTTCTCATAAGACAAATCCTGATTTCACTGCAAAGCCTGTCTTTTGTTTCAAAACCAAACCAAATCTTGAAGGGTCAATCTTGTACTTCAGAGGAGGTCATCTCTTCCCACTCCAGCGTGACAGCTTTCAGCCCAATCTTCTCCTGAAACTCTCCATTCATGGCAGCTCGTCAACTTCCCCACCTATGCAGTGACTGACTGTTGCAAGGTGTTTCCCCTCATGTCTCACCTCTGCTGCTGCACTTGAGGTTCATTTTCCAGGGGAACTTGTGCAGTGTTTGTGTCCCATCCCTTTTCACACACTCAGGATATCAAAGAGATAGCAGTTAGATGGCATCCATGTCAGTGGAAATATAATTTAATGAGAGCTTTGTTTTGTGAAGCCAGCCCAAGACAATGCTAAATTATGGTCTGAAAATGGATAGAGAAACAATAGAAAGGATTAATGCCTGTTACTTGCCCAAGAGATGCTCCTTCCTTTTGCACTATTAATTTTGGGACACTTCCCAAATGTCCTTCTCATCTTGAGTCCTAAATACATGTTATAGAAATATTTCCTTTTTGTGTTTTTTCCTGTATATGCATATACCTCCATGTTTTGGACTAACAAAAAATAGCCCTTTGTTAAATCTATACTTAGACAACTAAGAAAAGCTGGTGGGAGTTGCAGTACGTTTTCAGGTTCTTGTTTGGTGATGTAACAGGTTTATCAGTCATTAGTGACACCTCTTTTAACACACCTGAAACTAGAGAGCACCCACTATTTCATTGAGAAGATCTCAGGTCATGGACAACCATCTCACCTGAAGCCCAAGTTCCCACACTACCCACCTTTGCTATGTGTATGAGCCATCTCCCAAGTGCTTCTGGCTCCTTGCTTACAGCATAGTCACAACTAATTCCTGCAGGTAATGATGACCTATTTGCCACCCTCTTCAGTGTGGAGGTTGCTGTGCAGTGGCCCCTGAAAATATGTAGGTAAAGGAGAAAGGAAGAGTTGCCAACAGATGCCCCAACAAACCCCAGGGCAGTGAGGCAAAGACCTCTCCCCAAGACTTCTTGCTTGACAGTAGGTCCCTGGGTCTTGCTGTCCCCAAACAGATGAACTCATGTCTCTAACTCCAGCTCATCTAAAACCTCTCTTTGTAATTCAGCAAGGGTTTTTACAGAGGTGTTTTGATTGCTGCGTGGATAAGGCTGAATTAAGTCATGATTTTTTAATGCCATAAGAGGAAAAGGAAGCCCTTCACTCAGAAGTGATATTTTCCTTTAATTTTGTCTTTTGTGACTAAGATAAATGAAAAAAAATCCCAATTTGAGACTAAAGTTTGTTGGTTTGAACCTCCTTCCTCTAGAAATGATCCTGGAGGAGATTTCCTTTTATTCCCATCAGGAAGTTCAACTTCTGTGAAAACAAACACATTTTTTTTGTCATATCACATGAGATATGACTGTAAAATCACTACTGTTCCTCAGTGCTGTCCCTCAGAAGGCTCAAATGCCTCATGACACACAAACTTGGCACTACAAGACCATTTAATCTGGGTCCTATATAATATGGCTGGTGCTTTCAGTTCTCATTAGCTTGGGATTAGGTGAGTAGTTCTTATGTCCTCGATATGAAAAGGGCATGGAACTGTTAGAACAAGTGCAGAGGAGACCACTAGGATGATCAGGGGACTGGAGCACCTCCTGTATGAAGACAGGCTGAGAATATTGAGGCTGTTCAGCCTGGAGAAGAGAAGGCTGCGTGGAGACCTCAGAGCAGCCTTCCAGTATCTGAAGGGGGGCTATGGGGATGCTGGGAAGGGACTCTTTGTTAGGGACTGTAGTGATAGGACATGGGGTGATGGGTTCAAACTTAAAAAGGGAAAGTTTAGATTGGATATAAGGAAGAAGTTCATTACTATAAGGGTGGTGAGGCACTGGAATGGGTTGCCCAGGGAAACTGTGAATGCTCCATCCCTGGTGGTGTTCATGGCCAGGTTGGACAGAGCCTTGGGTGACATGGTTTAGTGTGTGGTGTCCCTGCCCATAGCAGGGGGTTGAAACTGCATGATCTTCAGGCCCTTTCCAACCCTAACTATTCTATGATTCTATGAATAATGGACTGTAGGCTCCTGTATCTAAGTACCAAGACATTTCAAGTTCGTAGGCAAGTCAAGCAAGCATGGTTTTAAAATGGATTTTGAGTATAGGTGTTTGAATTCTGCTTACTTGGCTTTATAGGCACACGTCAGTTATTTTTTATCTTATTCTTTAACAAATCAGTGACTCATTTTCCTCTCAAGTTAAATGAGGATAAATAAGGTCATTACTCCAGAGAAGGGAGGGAAGAAGGGAGAGAATAGGAAATTGATCCTCCACAAATGCTCTGAGGCCCACAGAGATGAATATTCTCATTTTATCCATTCTCCAAGAGTTCTTATAATCAAGATATCTTGTTCCAAGATCTCAGGTCTTTGTTCTATGTGGTTCTTCCCCTACAGAGTGATTTCTTGCTGTTGAGACATGCAGATGGAGGTACAAAGTGCAATATAGAAACTCCAACCCTCCATCAGGGTGAAGCTGTAGACATGAACCATGAAATAAAGTCAAATCTAGACATCAGTGCTGAGCTGAGACTTAATAGTTTTGTACTCTTTGCAGGAAAATCTACCAGCAACCATGCCGCTTAATCCTGCTTTCCATCAGTGCCACCACAGAAAAAAAAAGTGCAATCCCAAGCAAAGGATGGAGGAACTGGGAGGGCAAAGAAAGATACAGCAAGGGCAGACTTAGGGTGGGAAAAGGTGGGACCTGTTTCAGCCCTCCAAGAGACCCATTGTTCCCAATTTTGTACCTTCTCACCAGTAAGAAAGAAGCATAAATAAAACTGTGATGGGGGAAATCTAACCCCCATCAAAAATCCTACCCCCATTCCCTTTTCCCTTCCTCCATTGAAGAGGTGTAAGAAATGCCCAGGGCTTTGTAATGGATAGAAGGGGGAAGTGAGATCTGACTGCTTTTCCCAGCAGTGAGACCTGAGATGCATCTGAATTTGTCTTCAGAAATGTTTATTCGAGAGCAATGCTTTCTTTTGGGTTCCAAGGGACCTCTCTGGGCTTCAATTGTTTTTCAAGGGCAAAGAGCCAGTAGCAGCTTTTTCATAACCAGAAAGGAGAGACGCTTTGTAAGATTGTCCCTGCCCATAGCAGGGGGTTGGAACTGAAGGAACTTAAGGTCCTTTCCAATCCAAACCATTCTATGGTTCTATGATTCCTCTAAAGACCAGAAGGGGCTGAAAATACTGGAGAAACAAGCCAGGGCTGAGAGATGCTTCCTTTGCTGGTGAAGGGGAAGCAAAAGCATTCGCCTGGGTGTAAAACAAGAAAACCTGGCCAAGGGCTTGTGTTATTGCTCTTGGGAAAGTCAGGAATATAGGACCAAAAGAGCTGCAATGATAGGCTGGAGCTGTGATCTGCCTTCTTCAGATGCTGCAACACATGCACTGGAGGATGACATGTACACTGGAGGATGAAATGCTGTCCTGAGCCAATATCCTGCTGGAGGAATTCTTCTTAGGAGCTACACATAGATAGTTTTAGGATGTGAAAGTCCAGAAAATACACTTCTTGCGTATGATGGTATTGCCTATTTATAAATGTAGCATTACCAACAGGAATATCTATGCAGTTTCATGGGGTTTTTATTTTAATGATAGCCCACAGCTAAACATTTCTTATCTATGGCATCCAGTGAATGTAGTTTTCTATTAGCTACCATAAATCATTTCCTTAACCTACAAATTCAGTGTTTCATCTGCAGATATCATCCATAGTCTTTCCATCATCACTGGTGAGAGGGATGCACAAAGAGAGAGGACTTCAACATGTCATGAGGACTCAACTTAGGACAAGGGAGCTGGTTTCTCTGCCAAGATGACAGAAGGAGTTTGTATTATTTATTCTATCATTAGTTCTCCTTAGAATAAAGAAAAATGGCCTTTCCCACTGCATTTCATATATCCATTGCTGCATTTAAGTTCCAGAATGAAAATTAAAGAGACTCAAACAGTTAAAAATGAACCTACTCTTCATTAGGCACCTCATTAAGCAGTAAAATAATGCTGGATGCTTCAAGTTACAGACCTCAGCCCACATACTGAGCAATCCTCATTTGAAAAGCCTTTTTTTCTTCACTACCTCTTCTATTTTGAAGATGCTGGCTGGGAAAAGAGATGAAACCCAAAGAAATGTGCGAATATGTATGCTTGAGCTAATGAGGGTCAGAGGCTGAGAGGGTGGATGAGGACTGTAGCTGCAGATGAGACACAAATGGAGATTGGGTCAAGGGGGAGAGGGTGGTGTTAGCAGCAGCGCCAGAGAGCCAGCAAGGATCATGTCCCTTTTGAAAAGCAAAGGGGTGAGGAAGCAGGAGGGAACTGGAGGCAGGAAACATCTATTCCTGCTCCTTCTGGTTCAAGCATGGTGACCCCTGAAAGAGCAGAAAAGTTCCCACTGCCTTGATGGTGTTACCTTATATCTATAACTTCTACGTAAATCTTTTAAAGATGGTGTAAGATTCAGTGTGTGGGAGCTGACAAAATTATCCATGTTACCCTTTCTCACTTGTTCTGGGAAAGACGTTGCTCTTTTCCAGAACAAAAGGTCAAGGTTTCCATATAACCCATCCAGTGGGTGATGGAGGTGGGAAGACATGATGATAAGCCTTATTCCAACTTGTACTCCTCCAGGCTGGCCACAGAGCAAAGATTAGCACATGGGATAGCATCTGGGATGACTGACAATGGTGGTACCCGGAGGAGCGGATTCAGCTTGCAGACCTCATGGTCAGGTTTATTTTAACCCTGTGCATTGGCTCCTTGTGTTAGCAACAGGCATCCACCCTGTGGGGGTGAACGTTATGAGCTGAGGAGCAGGTTTCTTCTGGAGAGACTTTCAGTGCATAAGAACATGCAGAGAAAGTGCTTTTCATTTGCATCACTGGGCTTTCTGTGGCTCTGTGATGACTCTTCAGGGACCAAGGGACACAGACCCTTGCGTAGTAAATGATGCATCGTTACTCGTAGGTGAACTCAGTGCACTCTGCTCATGACCACTATACGGCTCCTGCGCAGAAGATATTAGCCTGTAAGAAGTGAATCACAATGGAGTTTTGTTGCTCAGGAGAGAAATAAGAAGTGCATTTTTAGCTCGAGGAGTGTTTTTGTTGTCCAGTTCCAGGAATATACTTACTTGTATGTCCCCACATACAAGTGCATACACAGTGCATCACACTGTGCCAGTCTATGTAGAATACCAAAATGGTGCTAAACGATGTACTGATCTCTAGCTTCCTCCTAGAAAAAGACAGAGGGAAATTTGTTCAAATTCTCCTACACTTCTGTTCCCATTCACTCAGTGAAATACCACTACAGAGCACTTTGATAAGGAATTGAATGAAGACCTGACTGGCATAATTCAGCTGCTAATATGTCAGATATAATGAAGACCAAACAACCTGAAATGCCTGGAAGACTGAAAAGGAAAATGGATCATCCAGACATGCTCTAAGGTGAAGGGACAAAATACTCACTAACCTCAGACATAGGACTGTAGCACAGAGTGTAAATCCATTTGTTAGTGTGGTCAGCAGTAGATGATCAACAAAGCACAGGGATGTTTGGTGGGACCAAGCAGACCTTTATCTGCTAGACCTTCATATGAAGCTGGGTGAATCTTTGCTTAACATTAGATGAAACATAGGTTAGATATTTAGGAGCAATGGACAAGGAGATCAAGGGTGATTCTGAAGCACTGAAATGATAACAAACAGCATTGTCTGAAAGTCTTGTCTCTCTTTAACAGCAAATGCAAAACTAAATAGCGCTGGACCAGACTGACTTCATGATATCAGAGATGCATTCTTGAAGGTGAATTTTAGTGAGAAAGAATCCATGAAATGACACCAAGAGAAGCACCCTCGAATAATGCTGTGAGCAACTGATCTGAAGTCAGACTCTACTGTCCATCCTCTCCAAGACTGGGCGTGAGAAGCTGAAATGGGACTCCTCCGACCATTGTCTCAGAGAAGTGTGGGAGGAGCTGAAATAAGACTCTTCCATCCATTATCTTGGATATTGATGTGAGGCATTGTTGCCCATTATCACAAGAATTGCTGGGGACATGTGAACTTGAAGAGCTGGCTTCAAGACCAGGGAAACTGGTCCACCAGGAACATGTAATACATGACATTAAGAAGAGTGGTACTCCCCTCAACTCATTATAAAAGAGGGAAAAAGTAATTACCAAGAAAGAAACCACCATGAAGACATCCCCAGTAGGACACGTCCATGAGGACACCCTCCATGAGGACACCCACCTCCAATGACTACTACAGACTCTTGGGGACATTTTGTTCGGATACCTACTATGGACCCTGGAGGCCTTTCATCACATCCAACAGAGCTACGGGCCCCTGGGACACCGCTGGACCCATAGTGGTGACTGCCTCTGCACACCAAACTCTTGCTTCATTTCTATTCTTTTTCCAGTCTGTCCTATCGCTATTTGCTTTTTTATGATAACATTCACTGTTTCATAATAATTTCTCCTTTATAATCACTGCCTTTTTGTAATAAACCTACTGATCAATTGCTGTACTTTAACCTCATTTACATCTTGATTTCACTCTTGGGATCACTATGGAAACACAGTCTGACACTGGGGTTTTCTCCAGTCAGACCCTGATGTTGAATTGGCTTCACAGACAGGATCCCTTGCAGTGAAAGATACCATAATGTCATGTAAAGTGTGAGGTATTAATGTGTATGTACCTCTCAGGGACACAAAGGGTGAATTTTGTTGAAACAAAAGGTGCTGCTTCCCTGAGAATCCTCCCATCCACAAATGAATGGCAGTGAAGCTGCCCCTCAGGGCAGGGATGCCCTTGTATGGTCTTTTAGAGAAACATAAGGCTCACCCCTCTCTGCCAGGGACAGAATGGGCCAAGAAAAACTGGCATATTATTGGCATATAAGGAAGTGTAACAAACTGAATAAGTGCCCTGCAAAAGGATGCAAAACTACGGCCCAGAAAGGGTAAAACAATTGTCTGTGGTGTAGTAGGTGCCAGCTTGGCTGTTGCAGCAGAGGCTGGAGAACAGCAATCAGTTGAATCTCAGTTCATACAAACTTTACGAGACCTGGTCCTATCCCTGCAGTTAACGTAAAAGAAGTTAGTCAAAGAGAAAAATCAAGCTAACTACCTGCAATTAGTCTTGAAAGAGAAGTTCCTTGCACAGAAAAGCACCTCTCCACCGGATGTTGGGAGCCAGGAGTATTTTTAACCACCGGTGACTGTGGCCACATTGGTCCTTAACTCAAAAAGCAGCTTATTGGACTGGAGGGCTTAACCCTCTGGAATGGGGAGATCCTGACAAATACACAACATCCTTTGCCTCTCAGCCATTAAAATCAATACTAGGAGAGTGTCATCCAATGATAGTTGTCATCTATTTGCAGAGTGGTTTTATAAAGTTCACCTCAACGTCAGCACCTTGATGATGATTTAAACTATTATATAGTTAAAACACACCTAAGTCTGATTTAGAACACAAATAGAGTTAGGTACCTGGGCTCAGTCAAATTTGAGCTGTTAGACCATGGTGACATGACCACCCGTGGAGCACTTGGTGACCTACTGTCAAACTAGGCATGAAATTACCTCTTCACTCATTACTGTGAATCATTTCCAGCTCCCATCTATTGCCAACGGTTTTGGATCAGTCATTTGTAAAGGGATGTAAATCACTTGTGGGTTAATGGTATCATATAATTGTCTATAGTCAGACCTGAAATGGGAACCAAGCTGAAGCACTGCAACAAGATTAAATATGACCTTGGCTTTTCTATCCATCTGCTTCAAGATACATAGCTTTGCTATCCATAGACAGAATCATAGAATCATAGAATAGTTAGGGTTGGAAAGGACCTGAAGATCATCCAGTTCCAACCCCCCTGACATGGGCAGGGACACCTCCCATTAAACCATGCCACCCAAGGTTCTGTCCAACCTGGCCTTGAACACCACCAGAGATGGAGCATTCACAACTTAGCTGGGCAACCCATTCCAGTCCTCACCACCCTTACAGTAATTAATTTCTTCCTCATATCCAATCTAAACTTCCCCTGTTGAAGTTTGAACCCGTTACCCCATGTCCTATCACTACAGTCCCAAATGAAGAGTCCCTCCCCAGCATCCCTATAGGCCCCCTTCAGAGACTGGAAGGCTGCTAGGAGGTCTCCACGCGGCCTTCTCTTCTCCAGGCTGAACAGCCCCAGCTTTCTCATCCTATCTCCATACAGGAGCTGCTCCAGTCCCTCATCATCCTCATGGTCTCTTCTGGACTTGTTCCAACAGTTCCATGTCCTTTTTATGTTGACACCAGAACTGCACACAATACTCCAAGTGAAGTCTCACAGAGCAGAGCAGAGGGGCAGGATCACCTCCCTCGACCTGCTGGTCACGCTCCTTTGGATGCAGCCCAGGA
>JANRGW010021041.1:0-15986 GCA_024733675.1 Psilopsiagon aymara
AGAGGAGAGGAGAGGAGAGGAGAGGAGAGGAGAGGAGAGGAGAGGAGAGGAGAGGAGAGGAGAGGAGACCAGCAGCTCTACTTTACAACTTCTGAGCTAGTGCTGTAGCAGCTTGATCCACCATACTGATACAAGGCCTGCAGTAAATTTTTGTAGAATCGTAGAATCATAGAAGAGACTCATCATACTGAAGAAAGAAATTACACTGTGATACGGGATATATCCAATTCAAGAACTCAATGCAGCACTTCATGGATTGCTTAGCAAACCAAACTAGACATCCAGTTGAGGCACAGGCTTCTCTGTAGATATAATTGAGATTTAACCAACAAAGGAGGTAAGACACAAGACTTGCATTTTCTAGTACACACTCAAAAACTGCATTCCCAAAAGAGGCTGGGGTCACACTTATGTCTTTACAGCAACTGAAGGCACAGAGCAGAGACTTAAAGTATGGGTGGCTTTTTTTGCAGCATAATAAATTGCTGTCCCTTCTAATTAAATGTAATAAAACCAGACATTTGTGTGAGAAGACTTTTCAAAATTTAAGTCTTCAAATTCTCAGCTCCTAAAACAGTATCACAGTGCCCCTAGTTCTTAAATTAACTATAATTATGGTCTACTTTGGACCATACAAATTCACACTAATGGGAAAAAGATATAAAAGAGCTATTGTCCACTTTCAAATATCAGCTAGATCCCAGGAAACTCCATTAGCAGCCAATTTGTCCTCTCTTTAAACACTTTGAGATTAATATCTCACATCCCTGTTCACAAAACGATGATATTATTGACATAGAAGACGTTGCAGGAACCTAATTCTACCTACTTACACAGTACAGAAATACTGATATAAAGGGAATTACATGGAGAGTAAAGGCCCATCCAGCAAGAGTGAAAGGGACAGAACTGAACTCTACACTGAGAATCCAGTCCAAATTAGATGTCTAAAAAGCTTGGCTTATAGCACTGGGAGGTTACTAAAGCAGTCAGGCCTTGCAACTAATAACAGAATTCTGATGATATGCACAGTAATAAATAGTTCCTGCCCCACCACCCTGCAGGAGACTATATACTTTACCCCTTGCTCCTGACAGTGTCCATATGCCATAAATGAGTTTAAATGATCCCGCTAAAACCAGACCCTTAATAACAGTGCCTTTGAGTCTAGTGGAGCTACCGCTGGAATAATATTTCTGCCACATGGGACAGGACACTGGGTTCTGGTTGCAGTGCTGTTTACTTTGTGAGGATCTGCTGGGTGACTGGCCCCATTGTTCAATACTGAGGCGGATACTCTGAGTCACTTCTTGCAGAAAATCTGTTTTCTATAAGAACTCACATCCCTATGAGTCATTTACCTTTGTTACCAGTTGGAACCAAAGGGATGATGGAGGACAGGGTACTGAAAGCAAAAGCTGGCTTCTTCTGGAAGACAGTGAGTTTGGTCTTCAGCACAGTCCAAAACAAGAGGAGCTCCAGAAATGATACAAACAAGCCCTGTGCTGATGGACCGGATTTGGGCTAGTTTCTTCTGGCCCAAAAATAGAGAGCTATTATGAGTTGCTAGAGGAAAACAAGCCTCAGAGACAGCCCTAAAACACAAACCAGGCCATGGGTGTAACCCCCTTTCCCGTGGAGACTAGCTTGTACTCCTCACCTTCAGTTTCTCCATGGACGTCATACTCAGATGAACAGACTGAATGTAACGTGTCACGTTGTGTCCTGCATGACATTCTGAATTGACTCCTATCACACTGTCTCCTCTAGTTAGTCTGGGACATCATACGTTTACAAGACAGAACCGTTTTCTCATCCACTGCTTGATTGTATGTGTTCAAATCCAGCCTGGTCTCCTGGACCTAGTGCCTGAATTCCTGAAGCAGAGAAAGACCATAGCATTGCACAGTTGGCTTTGACCCACAGCCTGTCACTTGGCCTTTCTTACATCTGCACGCTAACTTTCCCAAGACCCTAAGGCCCCACTGGGAGATGACCTGAAATGATGAACAAGCACCCCAGCTCCCCAAAAATGTTCCTACCATGTCTCCAGACATGATCCTCCTACAAAGGATCTCACCTTAAGAGATCTTCTCTTTGAAAAGATGCTCGTGACACACCAGGAATAAGTGATAAGCTACTTTGTCCAAGATTTTGAGAAATTATAATTGAAGGCTGCCTGATTTTCACTCTTTGCTTAATCCTCACCTATTGGGTTGGATGCGAACATATACAGAGCCTGTAGAGACCACTCTGGGTTGTTTGGACGTTATCCCTTCTTCTCCCTCCAAATTGCAGACATGCAGTCCAAGATAAAATCTAACCTAACAAAAAAACAAAAAACCCACATTCCAGCTATACCATCTTCCTGATTTTTCAGCTCTGCACTGAGCTCTGAACACGGAAATGCCTGCATTCACAGTCTGGGTCTAGATGTGGCTTCAGAAAACCATCTGAGAAAATACAATAAGAAGAGTCCAAGCCACAGCACTTAGATCTGGACTCACCTGCTTAAATCTGTTCATCTACAGGAGCAAAACTGCTGCAAGGCACTGGCTGACTGAAACCAACGTTTGGTGTGGAGAAAAACAGCCTTGCAATGATTAAAGCCACTTGTGCTGAGCCACAGTGGAAATCAAACTGCATTCATGGCCTTTCGGGGCTTGACTTCATATGACATGCGCTCTCTGCCTCGCTGAAGTTGTTTTCCACCTGATATGGTGGAAAAGGATATGCAAGTATGTGCTCAGGCTGTAACCTGATGCAACCTCTCTCCCCTTGCTGCATCCCCTCACAGCTTCCACCCCACATGCCAATAGCAGCTGAACTGAAGTTAAACTCCTAGAAGCTTCTATGGGGTTTAATGAAAATCAGCATCCAAATAAAGTCAAGAGGCTTGACAACTTCACCTGTCCAGAAAAAAAGCTGTGATGAGAGTTTCAACTTCATTAATGACCAGAAGGACCACATGGAGGAAGATTTAGGGAGGCTCCAACAAATATAAATTGGACATCTTGGGCGGAAGAATCCACTTCCAGCATCAGAGTAGCCTCTGGTGCTCTATAACATAGAAACTCACATATGGCCTCTGTATTATTCAGCAAAAAAAATCAACCAGCTTTGAAACACACTGGAAAGCTGACATTCACTGCACGTAAAATTGCTTTATTTATTGTGCGTGAAAAAATTTTGGGTCAGCTAGTGGTTTTGAGCTCTGAGACAACTAGTGACACATTTTCAGCCATTTTGCTTGGATCCTTGACAGGTGAAAGATCTTCTTAGCTAAAAGAAGGCTTATTTTTAATAAAAGCAAACAGAAGGTAGGGAAGGGATAAAGTAGCTATACACGCACTTAACTCCAGGGTCCAGAGTTTGAAGAAACCTAGGTTTAACCAATTTGCTCTTAGAGGATTTCCACTATCCACTGCCAATTCTGCCTTGAAATAAAGGTCATTGCAAGCACTGACAAGTATGACCATCTTCTCCCTAAAATAGGTTTAGCTGGATTTCTGTGGTATATGATTAACACTCTATGAGCAGCTCAGTTTCTGCAGAAAACATTAAAGAACCATCAAGCAGCAAGAAATTCCTGTAAACTTTTCCATAAAAATATTTATCAGGATATGTGCCATCTGCAAAATTGAGAACTGAAGATGCAGCTTTCTGGAGATGGTACATATGCTGTCACCAGAAGGAAGATTTTGTGTTCCTGATGATGACATTTTGCTATCAGACAACTCCTCTGTGCCTGAGCTGTAGAAATGGTAGAGAAAGGATTAATGGGGATTGGCATTCATTGTTAAAAGGGGAAGAAGTGTTTGGAAGATAGGGCTATTTTCAGGCTAAGAGCTCGATTGTGAGTTATATGAGCAACATAGAATTATACACAACATATACCAGTGAGTGGATTGTGTGTGCCTCTGTGTAATTACTGCCATCTCATTGATGTGGTCAGACTGGAGTATTATTTGTAAGCATATTACAAATCTTTACTGGCTTTAAGGAAAGGAAACATTCACATTGGCCAGATATTTGGGATAATAAATCAAAAACTCAGCAATCTGTTAAAACAATATACATAGGAACACGAAGGCAATTCTCTGCACAAATTTCAGAACCCCTGTTAGGGAGAGATTAAGCAACAGAAGGGCAGGGAACTTGAGGTACTGATGGTGTTACTTTAAAGCCTTCTTTGCATGGACAAAAAGGAATTTCTCTTGCTGTGGGTGGGTGCAGAGGCTGTCCTGTCACCTGCTGAGGTCCTGTCCCTCAAAACAACATTGATGAGACACCCCCAAATGGCATAGTCTCTTTCACTGTCTTCCATGCTCTGCCTATTGCAGTAGGATGATGGAGAGGTCAGGTGAACAGAGGTTTCAGATTGTGTAGGATAGTTTTGTCATGAAATCAGGTGTCCACCTGTCCAGAAGGATTAAAGGAACATACAAGGAAGCTTTTGGACATCCTCTACACGGCCTACAGCATGTACTATGAGTGACATAACCACAGCAGAGACATCTGTCTCAAAGTCTTGACTGAAATGGCCTTGAGATGGGAGAAAGGGAAGACCAGACTCCTATCAGGTGACTTGATAAAGTTTAGAGTGCGCCAAAATGTACAGCAAAGCCAGATAATTCAGCTGTGGTGAGAACGTAGGAGATGGACCAGCAGCTCTCTATAGCAGTTTTTAGTCCAAAAAAAACACCACCACCTGCGCCTGTGTCTGTGTAATTAGAAACCATTCTGAGCGGGGACAGTGGTACAAGAGAACTTGTCTGTTTGAAGTCTGACCTTATAAATTATTTGCAATGAGCCTGGACCATTTTTACACCTTCCAGGCCAACAATTTGAGGCCCCAGGAACTGAGAGTGGAAATTGCATGACTGATGTGTTGGAGATTCTCATGGTCATTATTTTTAAGTCATCTGTGTGTGGTGCAGTCTTTACCTCAGCTTCATATGAGTCAGCTGGAATCAGCTACTCCATTATGTTACACAAAAGCTCTTATTTTCTCTCAAAACTCTGGCAACGAACATACCAGAGTGCTGTCAGCTTCCTTGGCTCTAAGTGATAACTGAACTACATAGTGCCAGAAGTAAAACGCATTACAAAAATGTGCTATGGGAAAGAAAGAAGCTATAAAAAGTTTTATAGGTACAACACATGGCACTGAGGCAGAAGGGAAATAGATGGGTCTTTTAAGCTGAACTGACTGACAGGAGATTCAGAGGTGCCAGAAACAGTGATGCTACTGTCGAAAGAAACCAAAGGCCACATGCAGTTGAAACTTAATGGATAGAATTCAGTGTTTCCAGTGCTGAGTTAAAATCAATAAGAGAAGTACATAAGGTGAATGCTTAAATCAGTTACAAACTAAGCTCTTGCTCTCCTCACAGATGGTAATTATCAGAAGTGCAAAAAGTTCAAAGCAAGTAAGGCAGAATTTGAGGATGTTTTTCTGAGAATAGAGAATTTCCCAGCACACTGTGGAATACCACCTGATGATTGATGCTTTTTGAAGGGTTCCTATTACCAAAGGAAGGCAGGGAGGGAAGAAGGGAGGAAGGAAGGAAAGAAAGGAGGAAGGAAGGAAGGAAGGAAGGAAGGAAGGAAGGAAGGAAGGAAGGAAATGGGGGAGTTAGAACCTTGTGCTTATTAATAAGCCTCAAGGAAACTAAATAAATATCAATAAAGAGTAAATAATCTATTATTTAGAGGAAAAGGAATTCTGGGAGAAAATCTATGTAGATTGAAACACTGATGTAGATTAAAACTCTGATCTGCATGCATCACTGTTAAATTATGGTGTGCATTTAATGAAGCACAGTACCCCTTGATATTTGCTCAACAGATAATAAGACAGGGAGGGAACTGCTCTTAGAAATCAATGGCAGGCTCACAGAGGACATGCAGATGCACAGAGAAATACCTCAGTGTATTTAGAGTCCTAGGATCTGTCACCACTTCGCAGAGGCTAAAATGTGAAAGAACATGAACATCTGTGATGTTCCATCAGACAACATCTGTGAAAAATTTGCTTGGATAAAAGTAAGAAAAAATTGATGTCCTCAGTGGACAAACTGAACAGAAACTCTTTTCGTTGATGAAACAAAATAGGAGTGATGCATTTTTTTGACCCAGGAAAAAGGCAAAGGACAACAAAATCTCTGTAGCTGTGTTAGTGTGTTTAGATGGGAATGGGTTCAGGGATGCTATGGATGCTCTGGCACTGGATAGTGCTAAATTTGTGGTGAGACAGAAATAAGCCTAGGTTGTGTTGACTTCAAAGACTTTGTTGAAGTATCATGTAAGGCACAACAATCTCAAAACACATGACCATAAAGTTCTTATGCATATATAAGGAGCACAAATGTCAGGAAATTTATGTTTGGCCAATACCAAGAGACATTCCAATAATCTGTTAAATTAATATGGAAATGCTTTTCGGTATGAAAAAATTTAGTTGTAATAACAGTGTTTTGTCATTCTCCTGGACACAACTTCTTTAACTCTTCTGATTGCCTAATTCCTCTGGGAAATGACACGCCAGATTGTGAGGGGCAAGGAAGAGATTGCCAGTAAGGCTTTTCCTCTTTATGACTATTTCTTTGGTTTTGTTTATTATGCGTATTAGTTTCTGCTCTTCATTTCTTCTTAACTAAGTCCAGGTCTATAACGCTTTTACTACCCAGAGTCAAATCTAAAAAAATGAAACTTCTCACAGTCCCATGTAGTTACAGAATTGCTTCTTTCCCCCAGACAAAACTCATTCAAAAGAAAACTAGCATTTCTGTGTCCTAGGACCTGGTACAATAAGAACACACCATGACCAGAGCAGAGCATTCAAGGATGCTGCAAGAGGAGGCACACGTTTACACAGCCATACATCCCACCTGAGTAATGAACACTGACCATTGCTGGTTACTTTGGTCAATGATACTGTCCTAAGGAGCTGCAGTTCTAGATCAGTAATTTACTTGTCAGTTGCTGTTAGGTCAGGCTGGAAAAGACAGATGCAGGGAATTGTTTCAACAGACTCTGGCATAATCCAGCTGTAATGGCCTATTCCATTAGGCGCAGCTCATGCTCTGTGGAACAGGTAAAACTAAGATAAGTCAAGATGAACTCTGACAGATATTTTGGCTTTGATTTTGGAATAGATCAGATTAATGGATGTCTGAGAACAGAACTGCTACCTGCAAAAGCAGTGCACTGCATAGAATAAAAGATGATGCATTAAACTTAGTAGCAAAGAACACAGTTACCTCTTTCACGGCTGTACATAAAAAGGAAAATTGTCTCAGCATGCAAGTAAAAGAAGATGCTTTAACAGCCTGCTTCAGTTTTAGAAATATCTGTCAGTGTTAGAACCTTCTTATTGGTTGGAAGGGAGCCTAGCTTAAAGTCACGCACTTATTTAGACCTTCCACATGTGTCTTGAAAGATTTTCAGGCACTTAAAAATTCATGTATTTCTCAGAAGAGTAGGAAAATGGAAATAGTCCCACAAGGACCTATCTCATGAAGGCCTTATCCAACTTCTAAGTAGCTAAAAAGTAAGAGAAAAATTTTGACAGCCCATGAATGCTTCCAACTTTGAGCCAAAAATGTGGGCTCTTCTGGCTGTAGCATGGTCTTGCCAAACACTGAAAAACAGAGAAGACATCAGCCCTTAAAAGACTGCTAGAAGAGTATACTCATCCAAATAAGCCCTACTGATCTTATCACTAGGCTAAGACCTAGTAGTTCTGGACTAGTCTGCTGTATTGCAAAGCAAAGTATTTGCAGTTTGTCCAACCTCCATGAACTGGCTTCTCCATTTGCCAGCAAACAGGGATTGATTTAGTCTCTTCAGCCATTCATGCAACAATTCTTTTATCACTCCTCTGTGCCGTTAGAAGAGAGGTGATCCATATATTTTTCCCAGAGAAGTTGCCAAAACCATGATCTATTCGTTCCTAAGAAGAATAAACTCTCCCTTGTGAGCTGTTAACAGCCATTTCTTAAAAGTGCCTGATGCCTTTTTTGCCCTTGTTCTTTAACCCCTCAAGTCTGACCAGCCCTGCAGCTCGGTCTTGAAGACGTCTCAGTTTCCCATAACTCTTAAGCATATCTTGGGGCAGATTCTCAGCTAAACTAAATCAGTTTGCCTGCACTGAGCTCAAAGAACTAAGAAAAAAGATATTAGCTGAATATCTTTCATCCAAAAGATTCTGTTGATTTACACCCAGAAAGGTCTGAAACAATATCTCTCAAACACCTGCATTGCTTCTGTAATAGATCTTTGGCTGCTTTTAAAATGCAGCATCCTCTAGGATTATCTCCTAGTAAACCTGAGCAGCAGATCTGAGTCAGAAAGAAAATCAAGGTTAACCTTGAAAACAAATGCCTTTAATGAAATTAATTTTGGAGTGTTTTCTGCAAAGGAGTCCAAAATTCCTCTTCTTTCTCAAAACTTATTTAAGGTCTTTTTTTCCCTCCTGCAGATATTCTTGGGTACCTGCAGGCAACATTGCTTAGAAAACCCCTGTGTATATAGCAACAAATTCAGCTGTCCTGAACACTCCCTTTCTTAATTGGGATATACAGGTACAAAGTCCATCGACTTTAGCAGGATCCTGCCTTGAAACCCTTGAAGTATCAGCCTTTTGGTTAATCCTGCCCAGCATCCATTTTTCCTCTTACATAGTAAACCTGCATTGGCTTACGCATCTTGGAGATAGAAGAAAGCAAGGAATGGAAGGCTGAAGGGAGGGATTGGTTTTACTGCTGCTACAGTTGAAGTGTGAAATGCTTTCTGAAGATATTACCATCTGTTTCTACGGCATCTCTCTCTCATCTGGGGCTGCACTTCATTTCCACTCTAGCTTCGGGAGAATACCACCATAGGAATGATTTTCTTTCTCCTTTTTGCTAATGACAGTGCTAAAAAAAATAAAGGAATTTATCAATCAGCTACTTGGACCAGACATTCCAGTATCCTGCTTCAGCCATTGTCATATCAAGCACTTTATAATAGCTGTAAATCAGAATGTCTATCAGAAAAAAGTAATAATAATGAAAGCTGTTCTTTGTTTTACCCAAAAGAGCCATGGATGTCACAAAAGAGGAAAAAAAAAAAAAATCCACCTTGTAAGATGCAGCTTGATAAATTCCTGGGGAAATTTAAATTACAGGCTACACTATAATCTCTGAACTCAGTGATCCAGGAGGCTCCTTCTAATAATGAGTTTGAAGCAGGTGAAAATCTCCACAGGTCTTGGGGGCAGTCAGTTTTATTTCACTGCAGGAAGAAAGGCTTCTAGCCTTGCATCAACACAGCTCTGCAGTAGTACAGAAATTTCTGAGGATTAAAATGTTCCTTTGTTTGCATCTGAAATCCTCTTAGAGAAGCAGAATGGCAGGAATAAGAAAGTAAAGGCGTCATGTCCATTCCTCCGCAGGGCCATATCCCCGTATCCTAGGCTTGAGACAAGAACTCAGGAAATCAAGCTTTAAGGCTTGACTCTGCCAAAGGCATGACTTAGGTCATGATCAGACATAGCAGGTAATTAAACTTTTGGGTTTTTTACTCCTTCTACAGGGCAAAGAGAGATTTTGTTTCTTTGAGTTACCAAGTAAGAGATAAGATGCAGACAGGCAGGAAGGAAGGAAAGGGGAAGGAAGCTATGAAAGGGATAGTTTGAAGAGAAAAGAAAATGGTACGTAAATTCACTTCCCACACAGACATCTAGCATAGCTCCAAGACCAGAACCCTGTGTTATGGGGAAAGAGACATCTCCCAAGCAGAAAAACACACATGGAGTCATGGGGAGGGGAGAGGAAGGTGACGCCATAACTGCATCTGACACCTGGGGCAGCATACACCTTTCTTCAAAGCTCATACACACATTGCATGAACAGCCCTCTCCACACAACTGTCTTTATGTCTTCAGCTGGGGTAAACTGCAGATTGCACAGAGAGTTTAAAGTCAATAGAACCACTAGATCAGCTAATGAAAACTCCTTCATCGCAACATCAGATGACACCACTATGGAAGGGCTATAACAGTGACATCCAGGGTCAGCATCAGATGAGCTTGGGCTTCACACTGAGCGTGTCTATGGCACCCTTAGGTCTGCAGCACCTCAACAGGAATAGACTGCAAACCTGTGAAAAATATTACACAACAAAGCCTCCAGCCACATGAAATCAATGGGAATCGAAGGGACTATCCAGGTGCTAATCATCTCTGTCTTAAGGCATGGAGCAGACTGACTGCTTCCATCTGAAGGATGACTGTCCTTTCTTTTCTTATTAAAGCAAGCCCACTCAAAGACTGGTAAGAAAAGGAAAAGACCTTCATCAAGGACAAAAGTTTTAAAGGAAGCACAGAGGAAATTAAGGTTATTTTGAAACACTCATGTCTATGGAAAAGGTTCCATTTGGGTGGCAGTACTGCTGAGATACACTCGAGATGCTAGAGACTGGCATGAAAGCAGAAGAGCGAGTCCACAATGCAAGATATTTGCAGCAAGAAATGGAAAAACCCATGTAAACTGGATGTGGGATTCACATAAGCATCAATACAGTGAAGAAAAAAGAAAAAAAGGAAAAAGAAAGTTTATTTGAGCATGTCTCCAGTTTTAAAACTAGTACTCGCTTAAACAGACACAAAACAGTGCTAAATGTTCTCTGACTGCACACAACGGACCACAATGGTCCTCTACAGCAAGACTGCCTCCTTTATAGGCATGATGTCAAACCACAAAGTAAATCAACTCATAAACTGAAACAGAATATTTTATCTCTGGCAGTGGCAAGAAACAGGTGACTACAGAAGCTACAGAATTAACGTGAGCACAGGATGAAAGTCTGCAACTCAGTTTCCTAAACTGAATGTGATGCCTTTCTATTTAACAGCCCTGCATGATTTTTATTTTCTTAGGTTTGCTTACCTGTTGAAACTCTTCAAACATTTAGCATTCACATTGTCTTCAACAAAAAGATTTCTAGCTTAGCTATGCTTCATATAAAAAATTATCTCCTTGGCTTCTTCAGAACCTGTTACTCAGCACTTTTATTTGCTTTCAAAAGTGCTGGTAGTGCAAAGGACAATGAGAAATACTGCCCTAGTCACCTTCCTTATGACATTCAGGATTTTATTAAGCACAGTGCATTCCACACCTTGCCCAACTTTCCATCACCTGGCTGGCTGACAGGCAAGTTTTGTGGGTATATTTCATGATCTCCTAATAAACTGGTTATATTCAGGTGGGCCTTCTACCTGGGACTGAGACCATGTTTGCAGAAATGCAATATGGCCAAGTCAGAAAAACAAGGTTTGAGAAAGGTTTTGTGTCTCAACTGTGTGAACAGAAATAGCCACAATTGTAAATGCAGGACCTAATTTATGGATAGATTCTCATCTCTTTCAGCTCACTATAAAACTTCCACTGACCTGCATGCTGAACAAAAGAAGTCTGAATTCCAAAAGTGTGCATGGGTTTGATTTAAAGCAGGAATTCTGTCATAAAAAATTATGGCAATGTCTCAAGTTCTTGCCTCCCTTTTCTCTGTTATCCTCACCACATCAGTGGTTGAACTGCAGGGTCCCAGCCCAGTGGGTGGAGGTCATTTTTCAGATGTCAGACACATGAAAACTTCTCATCTTGTTCTATGAAATCAATGATGTGATAAATTAATTTAGACTCTTTCTTTGGCTGGAGGGAAAGAGACTTCTTGAAAGAAGAAAACGGACTCTGATGTTTTGTTTTGTGGTTGTTGAGGTTTCTCTGCTAGTTTTATACAAAATAAGAGTCAAGATTTTGATGCAAAAGTTTGCAATATGTAGATAGTGCATATAAAACACAAGTTTAGATAAAAGATCATACTGATTTTTTTATTTCCTTATCCTTACTCTCTTCTTCTACTATGAAAAGAGACAGTAAGAACTTAAGGATATCAATTAGTAGTAAAACAAGACACATAGAAAGGCATGGTAGAATTCTCACCCCTTTTTAACACCCCTTTCAATGCCTAAAGGCCAAATTACACATTTCCAAACATGTAGAAATCTCATGGAGGCCCTTTCTTGTAGGAGCAAAGTTAGAAGAAATTCAGTTTCAAATCTGTGTCCTGAGAAAAGAGTTGCCACTACTTTAACAGTTTCTACATTGCTTGAACAGAGTCCAAGCCACCCAGCATAAGAAGAGTTCTGAATATCAGTTCTGGGATAGCATCCTCTGTTTTGCTGTGTTCTGGGTCCTATAGTTTCAGCAGAATTTTATCAAACTGAAGATGTTTGGAATATGCAGGACCCAGTGAATGGCCATATCCCAGTGTAATGTTGCCTAGTTATAAATATTCTCTGAATCTTCTATTCCCATTAGGACAGCCTTCCTCTGCCAAGCTGTGCATGGGAGGCTAGCTACTCCCTTATGGATGCTCTAGAAAAACTCCCTCTGTTTCTGTGACAGAACAAATTAAACCTACACCAAAGGAAACTGCATAAAGCTGTAGGTCTATTGACTGGACAAGAACTGCCAAAGATATCACTACAATTACCCACACTTGGCAGCTTAAGATGAGGGGATTATATTTCTTCCAGACCTCCCACTAAAATATGCATTAACCCCACACGAGGCTGTGTTTTTAATTGGGAATCCTTTGAAGCCATTCATCTTGCTACAAATTAACTCTGTCATCATTATTTCTTGCAAAAGGACAGGGCAAGGAAGGAAAATATCTTCTGACAATGACAAAGCTCTTCTTTATATTTTGGTCTTATGGCACCCTCAAGTACCAAAAAAAGTCAATTACCACCACAGTTCAGCTGGAATTGCTGTGAAAGGACCCGTTTGCTAACCATGATAATTATGGCGATGACACTGAGAAAGTCAAGCACTTCATAGTGCACAGGGTCCTCCAGGAGCAAACAGAACACTCTCCTCCTTCTTGTAGGTGCACAACCAGATGGTTTCACCTCAAGTTTTGGACTTCCTTCATGATCAACAAAAGAAGTCAGGTGAGTCCTTGATTTAAGTATCTTTTTTAGGAGAACATGCCAAGGCTATACCAGCTCCATTGACTAATACTGTTGGTTAGTATCGGGAATCTGGTGATATTGGAGATGCTCCAGGGTATTCTACCCAAATTCCAGCTGCTCCTCCAAGAGAATGTAAGGTTTTCATACATGTCATGTCATATCTGCCAGTCTCATTTGAAGGTCTCAGATTTTCTAGGAAGTGTCAAATGCCAAAAACTACCTATGCTTACAGAATTGTATTGAGACCATTCATCCTTCAATGACATATATGTTTGATGTTACTTTATACTCAGTAGAAATCTAGAGATCATCATTAATGAAGTGGGCAGTGAGTCTCCAAGTCTACATATTAGAGTTATGCATACTACATATTTTTATTATAGCAATTGTCTAAAAAAATCAGATGATACATTGCAGGCTGTCAATAAAGAATGCATAGTATAAATCAATCTTGCATTGGGAACAAAGACAAGAAAGTGAGGCTCCCCATTCTGTTTGTTTTGAGTTTTTTAATTAGATTGTACACTAATCAATGTCAAGAAATAACTATTTTTACATGAATTTCACATAAGGATAAAGGCTAGTTAAATATAAAAGATAAAGGATAAAGTAACTTCTTAGCACCAGTTCTTCTCTATTGCTTAAAGTACAATGATACTTTTGGAACTGTCACCATCGTCCCACCTTTGCAGAGGGTTTATCATTTAAAAGCCACAACAGTCAAGATTAACAAAAAGAACAGAAATAATCAGGCATTCAGCTTTCCCTTCAAAGAAGTAGGAACACAGGTTCTGTACAAAGGTGTCTTTGGTAACCCAGCCTGGATCCACTTCAGCACCTGATCTGTCTTGTTTCAGCCAAGACAGTTTCTTCCAGACCTGACTCCACAGAACCTACAGATGGTCAAAGCTAGAATGGGATCATGGGGGGGAAGATCAAACAAAGGCTGTGTTTTGGACATTATACCTGGAGGACACTAAGTATGGTGAGTATCAGCTGACTCTGCTTGCAAGTTTATCACCAGCTTGCTACATAGACACCCTTGATGAAAGTGACAGAGATCAAAAAGTTAAGAAATACATGTAAATGGGTCACCTCGAAGTCATAAGCTCTATGTCTGACTATGTCTGAATGACTGGTTGTTTATTGCTGACCCCATGCTCTTTGCTTGTCCTAGGATGGACTAGGAGATACTACTCAACAAGCCCACAGCCTTTCTGTACCTAAAAATGTCCAGAAGAGCCCAGCTTGCCCTCAGTTGAGTCACCAATCTCACAGAAACTCTGATTTGGAGAAAGGAAAGCCCAGATTCTTTCACTAACTGTTGTGATCATTTGGTTTTTATTAAACCTTGTGTCAAAGACTTAAGCCAGCATTTACTTGAGGAATAGTGACTTAATCCCTCCGTGTTTCAAGTCCCCAGCTGAGGACTGAGGGTGATACTACACTATTCAGGAATTCTCAGAGATTGTGTTTCCAAGCCCATGTTTTTGCAGCACCTGACTCAGCAAAGCCACTGGGTACTAATGTAATGCGAACAGCTACTTGCAATGAAGAATTATAAATAGACTGTTGTCAGTCTTTCTTTTCCAAGAGCTGTTTATTCAATTCTAAATAGTTAAGTAAAAATACTTAAAAGAAACAACAGACATATAACAAGACTCAGCAAACTATTTCAACCAACAGGTTTAATGCCAAAGCTGAATCTGTCAGTCTGTCATTGTTTCTCACTTGATTAATCCAAACCCCATCAAAGCCTGTTCAAAGTCTCCCACTGACTTTCATGGGGTTTGGATCAGCTGTTTTGCAATTTTCCTAAAGCAAACAGAACTGGCATGATGAAAAAAATGTGAAGAGACAGGAGAATCACACAGACCAAAGCTAGGAATTAAACACCTCCTAATCAGAAGGCAACTTTATCGCACGGGATCACAAACAAAAAAAAAAAAAAAAAATTCTTTTTGGGTATGAATAAATTCTGAAAGACAGCAGCCCATTGACTCATAAGTGAGGATGGCTCTGTGCAGTTCTTCCGCTAATGTAAGCAGAGGGTTCATTTCTATTAAATGAAAGCCTGTACTTATAGCAGTTACCAGGATCAACCAAGGAGCTCTTAGCATTCAGCTTAACTTGTTGTCTGGTGACTTTGGTACAGATCTTCTCCAGAACCTTGGTCACACCTGCCAAACTTTTGTAGCCTTCTCATATACCTTGAGTATGGATATAACTTGGGCATAGGGAAGCAGAATACTAATTTGTGAGCAACCAAATCCCATGCCATATATGTCAGAGAGACCCATGTGTGTTTAAGACAACTGACTGGGGCTGTGACCCACCAGTTCAGGAACTGCAGTCAAATGCACACAAAAAGAATCAATCACCTTTCTTTATAACAGAATGAATCTGAAGGGAGTAAATGTATCAGCGGCTCTACACAGTCCTTAATGAAAGATGGAAACCCAGCTAAAGTGTTAATTAAGTTTCTTCTGGTCTTTCTGTAGCATTGGAAGGTCACATGTAACACAAGCTGGTTATTTTGGAGCTCATTATCTAATAAAGATGAATTACTCATAGAATTGGAATCTTGTGGTTTCTGAGGGATTAGTGATCAGAGCCTGATAACAGTCCTTATAGGAAAATGCAAGTATCTCAACCCATCATTTATATCCTTGGTACTTCTGAAAGGCCTCTTGTGTCTGGCCTGCAAAGATTAATGAGTAAAATTGATTCAGAGGAGGAAAAGCAAATGAAAAATGTACAAGAGTTCTGGGAGTTTTTATTTAGATTTCTAAAGGGTGTGATTCCACAGTGGCAGATGGCAAAGTGAAAAGAGATACAGGAAATCAATATAAAATAAATTAAAATTAAAAGAAAAAAGAAAGAAAAGAAAGAAAAAGAAAAAGAAAAAGAAAAAGAAAAAGAAAAAGAAAAAGAAAAAGAAAAAGAAAAAGAAAAAGAA
>JANRGW010021042.1:0-24242 GCA_024733675.1 Psilopsiagon aymara
TTGCACTTGGCATGGTTAAACTTCATCAGGTTGGCATCAGCCCACCTCACAAGTGTGTCAAGGTCCCTCTGGATGGTTAGTCAATTCTTACACGTGATAATTAGTCTGCTCCACTTTACAAACTGCAACTTAACCCCATAGATGTAATATGACAGAAGGGATACAAATGCATGTTCCTGGCTCTATAATGCTAATAAAGTCAGTGTTTGGCAATAAGCTAAGATGATACACGCTGCTCGGAGACTGGAATCAGGAGTGCCAACATTCCTGCTGTGCCTCTGACTTCATGAGAAATAGGACACTTTGCAATAATTTCTGTAGCTTCACATGCCAGCTCGTACTGCCAGGCACACCATGGTCTCGTTTTGCTGTTCTTTGCTGCACACGCTGCTCTCCATTGCTCCATCCTCTTGGAAATAATCCAATGCTCTTAAGCAGCAGAATGTTAACCACTATCTTGCCTTGCCACTGACATTTAAGAACCTGCATTTTTCATGAAGTCTCTTCTTGATACCCCTGTGCTCCTCATTTATTCAGCAAAGATACTCCTACAGAAAGTGAAGACTTCAAAATCTCTATCAAGAAGGAGCAGTCCCTGCTTGCTACCCTTTTCTATGCAGAAAGATTTCAGCCATCCAAGAGAAGGAAATCTTGCTAGGAAGATGGCAGGATTTGGAAATAAAAGCAGTATTTCAGTTGTTGCAAATGCAGATTTTTCTGAAGGTGCTGTAGGAGTTTATGGCAGTGTAAAAACTCTCACCTGAACTCACCTGAATTTTCTTTTCTTTTTCTTTCCCTCCTCAATTGGCTGCATTCCCAAATTAAAGACATCTGAAATGCCAGGTTAGACACTAGGTGGTGCTAGGACAGCGGTTTGCCGGGAAATTCATAGGAAAATTCTGGGTGGAAGAGCACAGTAGTCTGTAAATTGTTACTTGCCAATAAACCTTTTGCTCTGATGCAGCTAATCCATTCCTATCTGTCTTTGTTAGACTAACCCACACTACACACCATTAACTGGCATTAGGTGTTCCTAATGCTGCCTTTTGCCAACCTTGTCTCCCATACATCCATAAGCTGTCAGAGGTATAGTGTTCCTTTTGCCAACCTGTCACTCTTTCCCTCTCTCCTGTCCCCTCCTGGAGGACACCAGCTCAGCTGCCTCCTGAATTCAGAGAGAAATATGCTCCAGAAGTTTTCCTGAGTTAGCCTTGCCACTTGGGCAGGAGGGGGGCAAGGGAGCACGACTGCTACATGGTCAACTCTGCACCTTGTGCCTCATGCTGTGCTCCCAGTAGTGGTTCTAGTGCTTGTGCAGCTTGCCAGGTCAGGGAGCTGATTAGGTTTTAAAATAACCATTTCCCACCATGCCATAAGTACGCTTCTCTGCTAGCTTGGGTCCCTCACCCTTGTGCGACACAGTGTGCCGGTGCAGGGTCAGACATGAGCACTGTCACTCACAGCCCAAGTTGCTGTGGCCAGCTCTCCTGGTAGTGAAGGTACCCAAGATGACAAGCTTTGATGGAGTGGACAGGAGCCCCCAGCTTGGCTCCCTGGCCTCTTGATAGAGCCCCCACTGTAGGGTGCAGAGTCCTTCAGCCACTTGCTCCTACAGGCATGATGGTTCCCTTGCAGATACGTCATGTATCCTCCTCAGCAGCATTAAGGGTGGATGGTCCTCTGAAGGTTATGGCAGCTGTCACATACCATAGACCATGACAGTGTGTGAAGAAAACTGACAAAGCCATGTTCAGAAGCTCTGTACTCCCAGAGGTGTGAGCAAATCTGGGGACAAGAGAAATGCATAACACCTAGAAGCCAGTTAGTGGGAAAGGCTTGTGTTCTCTGATCTGGTTTTGACACTCAACTGAAGTGCTTGTCCTCACTTTCGGAGTGCTATATGACTGAGAGCCCTCTCATCACACCATCCATTTGCCTCTCTCCCCTAGCCTTCAAGGCAAACTGCACTCCCATATTTACAGACAGCAAATTAGATGAATTCTCTGGGGTCAGTCAGGTGCAAACTGGACATAGCTCAACCTATTAAATCTATTCAGAGATAGAAAAAAGAAGAGTTTGAAGAATAAATCGTGTAGTCTCATGACATGGTATACCTAAAGGATAGGCTGAAACTGAAAAATTCAAAGCCCGATCAATTTTTCATGTGTCCAGT
Organism: Psilopsiagon aymara; assembly: GCA_024733675.1. Taxonomy (NCBI): domain Eukaryota; kingdom Metazoa; phylum Chordata; class Aves; order Psittaciformes; family Psittacidae; genus Psilopsiagon; species Psilopsiagon aymara. The sequence continues at coordinate 2,174 of JANRGW010021042.1, forward strand.
TACTTCCTAACTACAACAGTTAGGTTGTCTCTGCTTCAGCCTAAATCATTTTACTTGGAACATGAAGAATAACAAAGTAAAGAGGCCCCAGAGATCCTGCACGTGGTGCTTTCTGTTATCAGAGAGTTCTATTTAGAAAATCAGGGTCAGTTTAAGCTAAAGTTAAAACCAAAACAAACAGAACACCAAGCAAAACCAAACACTTTAAATAATAAAATGCAATTTCAGGATACAGCAAGTAAATAAGCATTCTTGAGAGGTGCACTAAATGTACTAAACCTAAAGATATAATACCTGCCTTAACAGTGTACAAGGCCTGTTCCTGGAAACAAGAAATTCATAACAGTATATGAAACACAATACAAGTTGTTATTTTGATTTCTTTTGTTTTTTTTAAATTGACAAAGTGCTGCTTCATGGCAAATGGAAAAATCTGTGTAAGAATGCTACAACTTCTGTCTTTATCTGTATGAAATATCTATTCTGGAGCATGCAAACAAAGACTTGAAGCCGCACTTCTAGGTAAGTGTCCAAGAGCTATAAACACAAGACTACTCTGGTCACCCACTTGAGTCCAGATTTTTCCTCAAGACCTCTTTTCAGTCACTGGCAGATGCCTTGGCACATAGCGAAAAGAGATTTGAAACCTCAGGATTGCAGAGAAGGATGAACATGCTCTCACCAAGGAAAAGCGCACTATAAATTTAGCATTTTGACCTCTTGGTGTTTGTGTTAATGCACAACACAACACCCATCACATCTTCATTCATCAGTTACCTATGGCAAGACAAACATCCTTCAGCAGATAGGGCAGGAACAGGGATTTAGCAGCTGGCTGCATCCATCCTGTTGCAGTTAATCAGTAACTGAGAAACTCCGGGTATTTGTAATGATGCTCTCAGATGAAGATATTGAGATCCAGGTATCCTGCCCCAGCCAGCACCTTGTGCACAGAAAGACCTAGATTTTCTGGAAGCAAAGCCTGGCAAGTTGTGGGGAATAGGCAGGTGATTCAGCTAGTGAGAAACAGCTCAACAGCCCTTACCAAATCACACAGCATCCTCTGTAGTGCCTGTGGCAACAATGATGTTCTTCCATTTCCTCATTTCCTAGATTAAACTAAGTAGGAAAGTATTCTTAACAGTGAGAAAGACCACATGCACATGGGAAAATTCAAACTAGCCACTGTGATTTATATCTATGTCTTCATCAGTCAAACCAGTTTTCATGAAGAGACAAGCCTGTGATGGAGACAGGGATAGTATCACAGCAAACCATTTCACAAAGTCATTAATTACTAAAGGTCAGAACAATATTACATAAATCTTAGAGTGTCATTTAATTGAGTACTCTCTGTTTTACTTATTCCAGCCAGAGTATGAGCATATTTTTATGGAATTCTTGCCTTTCCCTCTTCCACTCTTACTACGTATTCAGGGAGCTTTGAAGACAATAGTTTATATGCATTAAAAAAAGAAATAAAAAAAAAAAAAAAGGAACAGTAACTAGGTGGCTATTTTATTACCTAAATAAGTGGTCTCTGACGACCATCTTGTTAATGCGTGCTGTAAAATATATTGTCCCTGCTTGGTGGACGTAAAACAAACACAGAGATTTGTGGGTTCTGGCAGTTGCTGCTTGCTCAGGAAGGCTCACGTGTCTCGTCACAAATATAAAATGTAGATTTTTTTAATATATACATATTCCCAGCTTGGCAAAGTGATTAAAGTCAGAGTATAACCATCTCCAACTATCCAAAGGTATACAAATGAAAAAAGGAAAGTATTAGCAACAATTCAGAAGAGGATGGGTCAGAAGACCCAGATATGTTTATGGTTTTTAGCCTTCTGAAAATAAAAAATACAATGGGGCTAGCCTGACGAGAACTGGTCACCTGTGACTTCAGGAACACATATAACCCTGTCTTTTTCTGGCAGAGAACCTAGCAGGGTTAGACCTAGAGAGAAAACAAATGTAATTACACAAAGCACTCATAAGGTTTGAAGTCCTTTTGGTAATAACTAGTGAAATCAATGCAAACACAGCTGACGAGCGCTGACACAGAGTTGCTGAGCAAAACTTCATGACATGAGGTGTGGATCCTCAGACACAAAATGAGACACTGAATACTGACTGACAATACCCAGACTGCTGTGTGCATTTATTACAACGCATGTACTTGCAGCAGTATAGTGGGGGGAAAGCAGTATCCACAAACAGCTCCTTGTAAAGTCATTCTTAAATGCCTGCAATCCCTGCTTGTTCTATTGCTTCCCTTTCAGTGAATGAGCGTACCTACACTGTCATTCTGTGCTCCCCAGGGATATTTATTAGACAATGGCCAGCAAATCACCTTCATTATAGCAACCAAATTCAAAGCCTTGAACAATGCAAAGATCTTTCAAGTTTATGCAGAGCTTCCAGAGAAAGAGAAAATGAGTGTGAATTCAGTTTTGTTCTTTGCATCCTGTCATCCCTCAACATCCAAGGGCTTCAGCTTGCTGTAGCCAGACTGTTGAGGACCCCCACGGATTAACATGAAGCCAGGAGACAGTAAGAGATGATCAGACGGCAATCACAGAAGCAGACGCGTAAAGGATCTTTTCATTTCACCAGGTGACGGACCTGATACGCTAATTGAAACAATATCTGTGCCTGCTCATGCGATTCCAAACCACTAAAGCTCTGTTTTTTGACACAGGCATGATGAAAATAAAGTCCTCTTCAAAAGAGTAGCAGTGACCTCATTCAGACACATTCATTTCCATGAAAGGTAAATACAGCAGACAAAGTAGCGATGTTAGCAGTTTGTTGCTCGGAAGTAAGGCAGGGGGGAAGGAAAATCATCGCGTAGTTTGTCTTTCCATCAGGCTGATCTTCTTCAGCAGCCTGAATAAGCAATTGGCTACTAGCCAGCTGAGGTGATTTTGTCCCATGTTTGCAAGATCAGTCAGGGAGCAAAGCTGTTTTCAGTTAATAAATACTTGATTTACAAGGTACCGTAAGTAATAAAAAAGGAAGGGAGTTTAGCTGCTGGGAGATTTGTTTAGCAATTTAGTGGGGATAACTAACAACCAGCTTTGGTTGTTTTTCCTTCTTCACATGGCCAGTGGGCAACCAGCTTTATCAGTTTTGCTGCATTACACTTTGTAGCGAGCAGAACTAACACGCTGAGCAAAACAGAGGTGGACTGGGACACACACCATTGACAGAAGCACAGCTGAAGGGAACACTCTTAGATTCTCCTTTCTTCTTCTCTGCAAGTAACCTGTGATAAATATTGCATTTCTCAGTATCATTGGGAAAAATCAAAACTGTTTGATCCTTTCCATATGATATAGGTAGCTATATATGAGAGGGAGGGGAAGGATATAAAGTAGCAGGTACAGAACTGCTAGCAGCATTTTATCAAAGGAGAAAGGACCCAGAAGACACCAATCAGCCAACTATATAGTCCTGTGTATTTTGGATAGAGCTGGAAAACAGAGTGGGCATGCACACAGGAAAAAAGAAAAAGAAAGGCAAAAATGTGCCTGTGTTTAAACCCCCCTAAACCAGCTATGATATAAAAGGGTGGAGTTTTTTTACATTTTCATTTCTTCCTAGAGCACTGAGCCTCTAGGTGGGGATGTGGTAATGTGGGCAAGGCAGGGAACAGAGCACCAGGAGGCCTGAAGTGCAATGCAGAGCACAGGTGAGTACACTTTGCATGCTGAAGGAGCTGACATGTCTGTTCTCAGTCGCCGGTCTGCACAACAGACCTCCCGTGTGACCATAGGCACATCACTTAGTCTTTCAGATCTTCAGTTCCACCACTAGTAAAAAGACTGGCTATCCTACTTGCTGCTCAGGCACATGAGGTTGTTTCATGCAGGCTCTGTAAAGGAGTTTCGAATTGTGTATCAGGTACTAAAAAAAGCACAGAATATTATTGTTAGAGTTGTGTCTGTTCACTGCAGATCAAGGACTCCACCAGAAAAGTAATAGCCTCTTTCTAAAGGCTCAGGACAGTGGTAAGGATGTCCATACAGCCACACCAGAAATACTGTGTATACACAGTTATTGATTTCTAGGGTGCTGTCAGCGGTTGCTTCCCAGTAACTACCAGTAGGACAGAACAAAGTGCTTTCGCTATCAAGTACAAACTAATTCTTCTGTATTCTACCTCTTCAGTCTGCACGGTTTTACTCTGCTTTATACTGCTTTGTATTTGTTCTCAAGAGTTATTCCAAGTGTTTGCCTACTGAGAGCAGTACAAAAGCCCTGGACAGCCTACAGGTGAGGACAGACTGTAAGTCTTACAAAGCAGCCTCAAGAAAATCAGCCTCTTCCCCGCCACACAGAGAGGGCAGCAAAAGGCAGCCCTGCATAACACCACGCCTACAAGCCCACGGCAGCACTGCTGACTGGGCTAGGCTGGCCTCCAGCTCTGCTCTGAAGTGCTCTGCTGCAGGTCGGTGGCTGGTTTCCCAACTGGAGCAAGCAGCAGGTGCTTGTAAGAGTGACTTTTGCATCACTGGTGTCAATTGGGTGCTCTGCAGTGAGAAGCCAGCCTTGTCCAGCGCAGCTACGGAAGCAGGTCCAGCAGCAGATGAAGAGTGAGGATGGATGACCCTGGCCCCCTTCCCCTCCCCTAGTAATGAAGAAAGGTCCATGTTCAGTTTGCTACCAGGGCACAAATACTGCATTTAAATTTTGTTCCAGACTTGAGGAAAACTGCATGACGGGACCTTCAGCAAAGCATATCCTTCTGCAAAAAAGCTTTAGTGAATCGATGTCTCCTGACAAAATACAGTTTTTGCCAGAAATCCTGTCCAGCTTCCCTATTCAGTTATCTATCTCTATAAAGACTGCAGTCCTCCATCTGCAAAACAAGGATAAGAATTTTACCTTATTTTTATGAAACACATTAGGATCTATAGATGAACAGCTCACAGAAAAAGGTGCTATTAAAAACTAGTGCTTTCAGAACAGATCTGAGAGCGGCCACACTGATAGTGGACAATAATATTCAAATAGGGCAGAAAGTAGTAATTTTGGCATGAAAGATCCCACATCATATTATTTTAAGGCATGCAGTCATTCCCCTGAAACTAGAGTCCAAGGGGAGTGCCAAGAGCTTTGAGGAAAGCAGGGAGCAGGCAGAAGGTACACTTTATATACGCTTTACTTTTTAACAGTTATTGGGATATCTGTTAAACTAAACTGCAGTAGTTGGACCACAAATGTTTATTGCAATAACAGCAGCATTATAAAACTGATCAGCCCCATCCTTCAGAAACAGGCTGTGCCTCTGTTTGTTTTTCTGCTGAGGACGACGTGTCCCAGAGGATCTCCCTTTGGGAACCCCTGTCTCGGCATGAAACGAGTCACACGATTTATGTAGACACTGCCAGCTTCTTTCCCTTCTCAGACAGAAAATGGCTTTATCTAGTCAGGTAATGTCACAATAAAGTAGTACAGTAGAAATTTCATCACTGAATGGTCTAAAAGAGACAGATCACCCAATCTATATTTTCATGGGCTTTTTAAACAGCGTGCTGCACTGAAATGGCAGCAAACAGTAAAGGGGGGGGATGGGGGAAACCCAAACAATTACAAAACCAAACAACTGGTGCTACAGCAGAGATTTTAAGCCAAATTTATTCATGAGGCAATGAGGATAGCATTATCAAAGTTTGATAAAACAGGTAAGGGGACAATACAATGCACTGATCAGATTTGGTGAACCTCTTAGGCTTGATTTCAGTGAGCTTTTCAGAAGAAGTCTTGATTTATCATGTTTACCTAGGCAGGATTTGAGGACAGACAGGCTCTGGCAGGGCTGACAATCCCCTGCTAACAACATTCAATACAGCACTCCCACCTCCCCAGCACATCTGCACCCATCCTACCCTTCTTCTCCTACCCTTGCTCCTGCTCCTGGCTCAGACCAGGGCTGTGTCTGACTGTGGTTGCACATACATAGGTGGGGATTAATAATACCTAATTTTTAAAGAAAGGGGGAAACACAATAAACATTTATTTTGCTACACTATTTCAGTTTCTTGTTCTAATTACAAACAGAGATGGGTGGAGGGCACAAATTTCTCTGCCCTTGTACTCTGGTAGACTAAACTGAAGGAAGATAGATTTAAACTAGATATAAGGAAGAAATTCTGCACTGTGAGGGTGGTGAGGCACTGGTACAGGTTGGCCAGAGAAGCTGTGGCTGCCACATCCCTGGCAGTGCTTAAGACCAGGTTGGACAGGGCATGCAGCAACTTGGTCTAGTGTGAGGTGTTCCTGCCCATGGCAGGGGGGTTGTAATTGGATGAGCTTTAAGGTCTCTTCCAACCCAAACCATTCTACGATCCTACGATGATTACAGCAGGACCAGTAACAGTAATGCTTAACTGTGCCCTTTGCAAAGTCATTCTGAATACAGGCAAAAACTGTCCAGTGCTCTGTTCATATTCCTATTTTCATTAAAACAAAACAGAAAAAAAAAAGAAGGGGGCTTTAGGAAATGCCGCAGGACATTTGATAGGGAAATTTGGGATAAAAATGAGGGGGATCTGGAACTTAAAATGTTCATGAGTGCCACTAATATTTACCACTTGCATTTAACTAGGCACACTTCCAGCTGTGTGACTAAATAAAATACTACTGTGTCATTTTGATGTTTTCTTAGCTTTGAATAACTGAGTACAAAGCCTTAAAAAACAACAAACAGCCACATGAAGTACATAATGCTACTGTCACATTATAGTCCAGAAGCTCCACTCGTGGTTTCAGCATAACAAGGTTTTTCAGTTCCAGACTTTCCTTGCAGCTCATATTGATAGCTCTGTACCATACTGTCAGTGCCAAAGAGGAATGGAAATGCAGGAATTGGTGATAAGACTTAGTAAACGAAGAAAAAGAAGGTGTGTCACCACCTACAGAGCTTTTTACTCATTTTCAAAGGTGTGAATGTTTACAAGCTCCCTTCCCTCAAAAGTAAAAGAAGATCTAAAAGAAAACTGTGTAAGTCACTACTGTCTCAACTGATTTAGGCAGCTGTTGTTGCTGATCGTATCTTTGCTTCTCAACATTCATGAATAAATTCCTTCATCTTAAACCTTCCAAACATGAACATAAGTTCATGAAAGAACCCACATGACTTCTTTTATTTTTAGGAGATTGAATAAAATATTTATATGCCTCTGTGTCCCACATATCAATTACTTCCTTCACCGAAAAAGTACTTATGCAATGTGATTAAAAATTTACCCCACAACAAAACAATATACGATTAACTCATACATTCCCAAATTTTCTTGTCAGACATATACTGTATACATCCTCTTCCATCCCTTTTAAACCATGCACACCATCAATACCTCCTTTCAAATTTGACAGGTAAGTAAAAAATACAGCTATTATCAGACAATGAATCCAAATGATCTCCTGACAGCTACAAGCACACACAGCAGCTACCACTGGAAGGAATCAGCATTTACTAATGTGTGCCAGATATCGGTCGGATTTTCCTAGATTATAAGATTCCCAAAGTACTTTGACTTCAGAATTAGTTTTTATATAAATTTAGACAAACACAGATTCTGATCATTTTCAACATCACCCACAGAGCTTTTATTTTTTTTCCTTTTAAATCTATACAATTATATTTGCACCTATTTTCTTCTTTCTCACAGCAACTTTCCATTCCTGAAAACATATATCCAGCAAAAACCCTTAAAACTTTATCCCAATAAAGCTTTCATTTTTTCCCCTCTTCTCTGGAATAGAGAACGTGAAAATCAATACTAACATTTGCTTTCATCACTGCATTTTAGATGGGAAGATATAAGGAATTTAAAATTACATTTAGTTTTAAGGAACAGTTATTGAATGCCTAGAAAAATGCATCCTCTGTAGTAGTCTCACAGTAGCATAGGTATGAAAATCAGAGGTATTAAAAAAAAACCCTCAATAAATTACCTAGTTCCAAAAAAATTTAAATCAAATGAAAAAAGCCAATCAGGAAACCAATGCTCACCAAGCTGAAGCAGCACTGCAAAACTGTGTTGTTGGTTGGGTTGGGTTTCCTTTTTTTTTAACCCTACATCATCCTCAAAATGTTTCTTTGTAGAAAGTCTCCCGAATCCCTCAAAAAATTAGCTTCAGTAATATGTTAATATTCAGACCACAGGGGCAGAGAAAGACTGAGAAAACAGTACGTGAAGTTTGCAGTGGAATGCTGTTTATGGATATCATATCCTACAGCAAATATGAATTAACCAAAATCTGTTTTCTAGTACAGAAAGTTAAGGGTTACTTTTTAAATTTTTCTTTTTTAATGAAAGAGCTCTGATATAATCAAACATCTACTCATCATAGTTAAATTGGCACAAACAAACCTTTATTCTTATGAGGAAAGGGATTCGACTACTTTAATATCAGATATGATTTAAAGAGCTACACATTTTGTCTTTAAAATCCCCTCTAAGTTAATGAAAGTAAAGTTGTTTTTCCAAATACTCAGTGGCATCACTTACTAAGCAGTGCCTTTAGGAAATCCCGCATACTGTCGTTTCTGCTGCCTTCTCAGATTTAATTTTTGCAGTTAGTAAAGGCCCAGAGCAACCTAAGAGAAACCACACAGTTCTCAAGCAGGGAGAAGCAGAGAAAATGAAGGGAAAGAACGAAAGCACTTCTGAGAAAAAAAATCCCCCTGCCTGCATTCCTACAACCACACACACAAACTGTGTGACATTTCTCAGTTATGGATCTGAAGTGGCCATCATTTCCAAGATGAGAGGAAGGCAACTGCCTGCTCTGTTGTGTATTTCTCCTTACAATGGGGAAAATAAGCACTGAAGAGTTTTGTGGATCAGAGACAAGGCACTCAGTAGTATGACTCTACAGATACTTGGGGTCCTACTGAGGTCAGGCAGAAGCAAAACCTCCCATATGCTTGTGTGGGGTTGGTCGCATGCCTCTTGAATTCAATTCTGGAAGATCACAGGGTTCCCTATTTCTGGCTTCCGACAGCCTCTGCTAATATAAAATAGAAGGACTTTCCACCTGGATGGGTCTTCTGACAAGCAATAACAACAAATGACTCAATGATTTCCATCAGAAGAACAGAAGAATGCACAGTGGAAAAATGTGTCTCTGAATTCATAATTTTTAAGCTTATTTTCATTCTCATTCTATGAAAAATTCATTTGTGCTATTAAAAACTGTTGTGGCGGAAACCCAAAAATCCAAGCCAATTTCATAATGGAAGGCAATTAAGCTGATTGCTAAATGATAAACACCACATCTTTCTTCAGCGGGGATACTGTTCTTGAGTAAGCAAACTCTTTTCCTGTTCATGAATTTAAAAGAATGCGTCAGAAATCTCTCTCTGAAAAGTTCAATGGAAAGTATGCATTCATTACTGACTTCTTTAAATTCTCAGCCATTTGAAGAACTTACGTACTAATACTGGAGGAAAAAAAACCCAAACTGACTCTTATGCAAACATACTAGGATTAGAAATAATACCTCTACAAATCCTGACCTATATTTTCACTTTGCAGTTGTCTATTCATTTTCAGGAATGAACATCTTCCCCTGGAATCTGTAGGTTGATTTATGACTGGAATGAAAGTCTCTCTGAAAGAGACAGTTATTGCCCTGCATGTAGTTAAATATCAGAATTTATTTCTTAAGTAGGAAAGAAAAAATGTATAGCAGAAGCTTATTGGTATATTTCTCTGGTCCAGGCTATATAAACTATATAGGTTAAGGTACTTTATCCTGAAAACCAAAGCAAAACATTGATTATACATCTGGGAATTCATACTGAAAACAGACAAAGAAATTTAGCTCTAGGGAAATCTTGAAAAGTCTTTAAGTGGAAGAAAAATACATGGTTAAATCTGCAGTGGAGGTCAGTTTTGAAAGTAAAGTCAGGTAAGGGTCTGGGGCAATAATCTGAAGGTACCTGGAGTTGAGTGTTTTTCTGCAGCAGTAAAGTCATGAATGACAAAATACCATCCCTTATTATGGTATGATCATCAAAATCTAAAAGTAGTTCTTAGCTTCTGGAAGACATATACATTAGAGATAAAATGTAGGGAATGTAAAACAACCCAATAACAATAATAAACAAAACCCTTACATCAATTTTAGGACTTTATGGTTGAAAATCATATAGGACATGCCATAATTCATGCAAACCATACCGGGCCCACTCAGACTCTTACACAAGACTTTCAGTCAAGCCAGGCAGCAAAATGAAACCAAATGTTAAACTGTGAACCAGAGTCCATTGCAGTCATGATTCTCGTGATCTGGAAGTGATATTACTCACTAACTGCTCAGATAAAACTCAAACTACATGAAATGATGTTGTGAAAAGACATCAGCTGAAGAAAAATTCTAACTGGCTGGAATACATGCTATTTCTCTTTTATTTCTCAGTATTCTTTTCTTCAGTGTTTCAAAAGGCACCAAGAAGTTCCTGGGGTTAGAGACACTCCATGTTGTATTTGAACAATGCACAGAGAAGTGAATCCCAAGTGTAATCTGAATCTTTGGACACATAAAGGAAATTACCACTGACACGAAAAAAGTAAGTATTCTCAGCAAGGTGCTCTTCCCTTCCACTCTGTTCTGTACAGGTGAGGCTAAGATTTAACTAAAGATAATAGAGTATTAAAAAAGAACTATATCTTTTCAGTGGGAAAACACAATGTTTTTGATGCTTTATAATGTCAAGAGAAAGGAGAAATACTTTGAATTATATATTTAGAAAGAGATTAGGTAAAAAATATTTTGTAAAGCATAAATGTGGAATGAAATGGTTGCTTAGTGAACAGTGCAAACTGCAGTAACCCCTACCATAAAGGCTATAATGTACAGAAAGACTGTATGATTAGGCATAGCAGATTACTAGGAATGTACTCCAACTAAGAAGCCCCACAGCCAGCGTGATGGTACGATCATTTTTTGTGCCAAACAATCATAAAGTGTTTTGCTGGCCTGTAGTTTGCTGGCAAATGGGATCTGGGCGCTCAAGATGATATTTCACCCAAACTTGATTTTCACAGGGTGCTCACTACTCTTGTAGATCATGCCTCTTAAAGGGCAGCCAGAATGAGCATTTTACCTGGAAGGTACAGCCAGAGTCGTAGAAATGACCCTTGGCTTGTCTCCCTCTTTGTTTCGTTAGTCAGCCCGCTTCAGTGCATTTGAGGAAGGTCAGTAGCATTGCACACAGCTTGATCTTTGAGATCTCCCGTTCAAGAGACAAGCTTCAATTGTATTTATTATAACCAACTACAATCCCCTGCAAGCTGCAGCTCCCTCAAGAGGTTTTTATTTGAACAGAGACTATGTTACATGATTTGGGAAGCTCTTACAAGACACGTACAGTGCCAGATAATTAAAGAAGTAATAAAAATTAATGTGGCTGCCTGGCCTGACTCAGCAGTCAAATATTTTCATTCAGAGATATTTAGCATTAAAATTCAAACAGACTCAGGTGTCATTAGCTATTTATGAGGGAAAGAATCTCAAGTATTCTTGATTTGTTAATGATCCAAGTTACAATGGAGCTTTTATTTCCTTTTAATTGTGAGCAAACAATATTATTGGTACTCAAGGCAGACAAAACAACAGTATTATCATTATTCATTTGCCATTATTCCTAAAAAGTACAAGAAAAAGAAAAAACACCCCCCCCAACCTCAATCTCTTCCTCCGCCCCTCAAGATATCTTGTCTAATCCTATAAAAGCATTTGTCTTTGATTTCAAGCGGAGTACCTGCTGTGCAGGATTCAATGCCAATCCAATTTGTGTGCAACAAAACCAAATGGGTTGAAATGAACTCGGCATTTTAAAGATGTTTTTGTTTAATCATTACCGTCACTCCTCTTTAATGAATACATTAATCAAGCAAAACTTCAAGCAAAAACGGAAAAGCTCATCTCAAAAAACGAAACAACAAACAGAAAAAGCCTCCTATCTTCACAATATCCGCTATTGTCAAGCACTGTTACACTTTCCTTTGGCACAACTTCAAATGCATATTACTTTAGGTTACTTGGAGACATTAAGCAGAAGCAGTAGCTTCCTACAGAAAGAAGTGGAGGAGGAAACAGGTGAGCTGTCGTGCAGTCTGAGCTCTGCTACTGAGCTTACTAATGACCTGCTACAAAGGATGTGCAGCCCTGAGTTTTCCTGAGCACCCTCTCAAATGACCTAGAATTCTGGTTTACTTCAAGGCAGTAACAAGAACAGTCACTACCATACTGTCAGCAACAGGTAAAAATCATGTACATAATAATCCAGCCCTTCAAAATTAGTTTGTTTCAAAGCTCGGTACCAACAAGAACAATTCAATACTCAGAAGATTTTCACCAGACAATAAAAAGCCCACGACTGGCCTAAAGAGACTTGTTTTCAGAAATGAAGATATGTAAATGCTCACTTCTGGCATAAATTCAGTCACACTTTTTATTTACTTTATGATGTTTATCCAAATTTTTGAAGCAGGGATTGAAGATGTATTTGCTTTGGAAAATACCAGCAAAGAAGAAGTAAAAATGGGAGAACATCACAACTTTTCCAGTCTGGCATTCCTACCACCTCCATCACTCGGGAGGAAAAATAAGGATTTGTTGAAATTTAACCATCATGATTCATTGGGACAAGCCAGTTATCATTTCACAAATAAAGCAGAGATAATATAATATAACTTGCTCAGATGACAAATGCATTTTATATGAATGTTTTTCTTCTTCAAGAATTTTCCTTGTTGAAATTTTCGAACTTTTTCATCAAGGTAACATCTCAAATCCTTTACTTCTCTTTTGCTTCATTTTTGCATGATATTTTTTTCCAAATGTTTAAGGCATTTCTACTGGTCACTGTCACCAAGGTACTACACACAAGCCCGTGTTGCAGAGAGCTATACCAAAGACGCACTGTTGCTTCAAATGGCTTTTTGACAGAGCTAGACCCTTTCTAGGAGGAATTATCCAATAGCACTCCATTAAAGGATCATTAAAATTTTAAAGACATTTTATGATTAGGCAAGTGACCTTTACTAGAATTTCTCCCATGAATTCCATAAATTTTATCTCAATGGAGAAACAAAAAACAGTATAAGAAAAATCATACTGTTTAAATTAACTTGTAGTTTGACAATAAAAAAGGTAATTAACTAATATTACATGGATTATGAAGATTATAGTAATATTACATACTTATTTTTCCTTAAATAAAAAGAAATTAAGTTAGATATTTAGGTGTTCTCTTGATACTTGGAGAGTTCATATTCTTTTTTAATATTTCTGAAGAAAACTAGGGAGCAAAGCTGGCTATCCTGATGCACAGCAGAGAGACATTCTGTTGTTCGGATGCTACTAACTAGAAGATCGGCTAGTGCCACTTCTGGAATTACTAAGTGGGCAAAGTACAGTTGACTCCTCTGCACAACCATACAACAAGCAGTCATTAGGGCAGGGCAAAAGACATCGTCTGTCTTCTGATGCAAACGTCTGGAATTCACTGATGCTGTTATTCTACATTATGACAATCACAGGTCTTTTTTATTCATTTATTTTAAAGTCTATCTCATTCAGCATTATCCCAGAAAATGCCCACTCAGTCAGAAAAACGGGAGACTTTGCTCCCCTGATGAGCAGTGACTGAATGTGATCACCACCAGATTCAGAAAAGGGAAGGAGAACGCTCCACTCAGTCTTATGACAGACTTCAGATGAACCAAGGTACACGTGAATAATGCATGAGGTAATTTGAAAAAGTTGTATTAAAAGTTTAAGTTATGATTATTTGACATCTATTTTTCTTAAATCCCTGTCACCTCTGGCAATAACATTTATTTACCAGTTATTCATGTGTTATGCACTCAAAACAATAGCTATTATTTTTCTTACTCATTCTGCCAAATTTTCCATTTGAAAAGCAATTAAAAGATATCCCCAGATAGTCTTCTGAGAGAGACTCAATTTCCTGACTGCAGTTGTTGATAAATATGAAGCAACATCACAAAGGATGCAAGAAAAAGAAAAAGAAGAGAGAAAGAAGTCATTCCCAACCTTCTGTCAGGTGCTTTACAGAATAATGAGCTATGATGAAAAACAAGTCAAATGCTGAGAAAATAAAAAAGCTGGGAAATTTGATCTTACTGATGGGATCGAGAGTAATTAATTAGAACCCATGTGACCACTGGATGTCCCCACTGTTCCTCAGATGCAGCACAGACACCATCCACCTGGCAGTTACAAAACCAGCAGATTTGACAAAGAGCAGGGAGCGTGCAAGGACGCAGGCAACGATAATTCCCACAGCAGTCAAATCCCCAGTGCGTGCAGGCATGCATGTGTGGGAGCAAACCAGAGAGGAGGAGAACAGCAGTTCACTCACACACACTGAGTAACAGCTTTGAATACAGTTTCCACCAAGTTCGCATGGTGTCTGCTCAATGCTTAATAATACAACACTGACCGAAGCTGGGTGATAGGTCCTCAGAGGGAGTTGGGAAAGCAGAATTACTTCTGAGGAGATGTGCAGGAAGCCTGGATTAGAGTGTGGTGTGCAATGGGGCAAATGGGAAAGACCCTTGTGCCGTAACAGGTGAGAGGAAAGGTGAGCAGAAGCAGGGATGCCAGCATAAGACCAGTGAGCAGCTGCCAGTCAAAAGCATCCAGAAGAGCTGAAATAACAAGAGAACATCTGTAATACCATGAGATGCTCTCATATCAAAGCTTTGAGGGCACTGGCAGGATGAAAGCTGGAGAAGGCAAAGAAAAACAAAAACAAACCCCAAAGTACATCAGGAAGTCTACTACTACACATCCTTTTGAGGTAAGGTCACATGAAAGGTTTAAGTTCACTTGAAGGTGTAGGAAGCTGAGGTGTTAGCTTCAACTCATTTTTTTATATTTTGCCACATTATAAAAAGCCAGATCAAATTCTGCCATCAAGAAAGGACCAAGATCCTTGTTTACTACGATAAAAAAAGGACATAATCCTATTTTTTTCATGAAAGGAATTTCTTACTAATGGATTCATGAGCTAAATTTCAAATCAATCTAAGCCTATTTTGCAGACTTAGAAAGCACAAGCTCTGATAACTCATGACTTATTTCATGCTTATAATAAGAGGATACATCACAAAAAGTATCAGATCCCTCCTCTGTCCCCACCTCCTTTTATTAGCACAGCTTGCTGATTTTAGATGTTGAACTACAAAGCTATGGGAAGGGCAGCAGTTGCTTATGCAAAATAATATTTGAACACTTTGTGCTCCGTGAAGGTGATTAATGAATTTATTCTCTCTCCTAGATTCTTTCTCACCTTTCTACTTGTAAAAGCCTGATCAGTGAAGGGTCTGAGCCATGGCTGATTTCACCTTGGACATCAAAAACGAGGCATAAAAAGCCTGCAAGAGCACAAGCACTAGCAGAGAGATTCTAAAAAAACCCCACAAACCAAAACCCAAACAAATCCCAACCCAAAACCCAAACAAAAAACAAAACTGAAACAAGTACCTAAATCTCATGTTTCTCTAGAACGTGCTAAAGTGGCAATTAATATTATGGTTAGTTATTATTAGCATTCAGATTAGTAACAGAAGGTATTGGGAGGAATAAAACTGTGGAACTAAATATAACTCCTTCAGCCTGGATGCCTGGAAGGGTTTATAAGAAGGGTTTTGTGTTTGTTCTGTATTTTTTCTGCTCACACACTGATAGAAAGATGACTGATCTGGCACACTGTGGATATTCTTTTGTTTGGATTTCAGATGTTCACAAAACAGAGATGCACTGAAAAGGCAGGGATCTTTTTTTAGGGAGAGAGCCCTGGGGGAAGAAAGTGCGCAAACAGATTTGAATAATAAATTAATTTGAGATTTTAATGGTTTGCAATTAAATTAATTAGGTAGTCTGAATTTCTGGCCAGTGGCTCTTCAAGCTTGTTCTACTCAGTTTGAAGTGATGGGTATACACAAGTCTGTCAAAAAGCCTAGATACCTTTTGTTCTTTTCCCTGAATCTCATCTATTACTTTCAGATCAGCAACTGACCATAATACATATGCTTTGTATGAAGAATAAAATGGATAAAGTGATTTGCTTAGATTTCACAATTATAATAAGAAATTGTTACCTGTTAGCCTGACTTCTTGAGGTTGACACTCTCTTTTGCGGCATGTTGCCTGACAGAGAATGCATTGTGTATGTTTCAGCTTTCCAAAAATAAGAGTTACTAACGTGGGTCTTCATCCAAAGATCTGAGATTGCTTAAAAACATCAGGGATGCTTTATGACAGCTGTTCAAATTCTGAGCAGTTTATAGCTTTTGGCTCTGAAGGAGCACAAGCAACATATCTAATCCCGAGACCTGATTACTTTCACAGGTTTAAAATGAAGACTGTGCTCTCTCATTTTCAGACTCTGAAAAGCTGCTGAAAAGCTAGTTCTTTGGCATCTCCTCTACTCAACTCCAAGCTGAAGTCAAGTAAGAGTGCTCTACACCCTCCAGCACTAAGCTCTGCATCTTAATCAGATGCTACAATTAGAAGTCAGCCATAGTTAAGGCCTATGTAAGTTTAGGAAAAAATAATAGGAAAAAAAAAAAAATCAATGAAGAGTTAAAATCCATTGAGTCAAACATTTTGGGGCCCAGAAGTTCAAAATCCCATCCACTCTCTACCCTAGAAGACAGAGAAGGAAGAGTTTAGCCTGTAGTCTTCTGTTTGTGAGAGTAAAAGAGACCCTCCCAAATCAGTCTGATTCCTCCAATTTTAATATTACCATGGTTTGAAAATTGTAAGACTCGCTATGGAGTAATTTAAATTAAACCTTTACCCATTGGAGATACAACTAAGCCCTGCTAGCGTTTACAAAGAATTACCAGACTCACAGGAATGATACTTAGGTAAACAAAACATGAATGGAGAAGTATTAAAAGGTGTCCACAAGAAGGAAAAAAAGGGCTTAGGCCAAGTTTGCTCATGCCTTTATTCTATGACATTTATTCCTTGCCCGCCATTAATTTAGCAGGGAAGAATCTGGCCCAGAATTGCTACAGCTACTTCTGCATAAGTTTTAGCTAATCTTGTGTGATAGGAAATGCATACATGAAATGGCTGTGCAGTCCAGCCTGAAACACTCACCATACCTTGATGGAGCCTTTTAAGCATGATAAACTAGAACAAGATTGCACCACAAAGCCCGTCTTGCACCAAGGAGTCTCACAAATTCAGTTTTAATTTTTATAAACAGATTGCTTCTCGGGTTGTTATTATTAGTGTGAGCTGGACAGCTTGAATTAGAGAATAATTTATTCCCTGTGCATTTCTAATTACAGAAAAGAGGTTCACTCACTGACACACTTGTCCGTCTTGTTCTTTCCTGTCTTTCAGGCATGGCTGATTGCAGTTAAATAGACAGACCAGCACAAACTGCGTAAGAAACACAACTCTGTCAAAAAAGGACTGAAGTGTTACCATTAATTATTCTGGACCATGTGCTCATTTACAACAGATCTAACATGAGAAATATTCTCAGAGGTGTCAAACAGCCTAGTTTCATAGGTGCATGGGGGTAGCACTGACTAAATGTTTGAGTGACTGGTAGGATGTGACCTGCCAGAGACCCTTGAAGCTTGGGGATTTCATGTGCAATTTG
The DNA here is from genome assembly GCA_024733675.1 of Psilopsiagon aymara. Taxonomy (NCBI): domain Eukaryota; kingdom Metazoa; phylum Chordata; class Aves; order Psittaciformes; family Psittacidae; genus Psilopsiagon; species Psilopsiagon aymara. The sequence continues at coordinate 19,851 of JANRGW010021042.1, forward strand.
TGTTTCAGCATTCAATAGATAATTTAAATCGGGCCACTCTCTCTGAGCATTTCTGAAGGATCTACATGCCTGAGCCTGCGTCGGAGCTGCACAAGTATCTCAAAAGAAGAGAAAAAAAAAAAAGGCATTTATGAGCATCTGCGCAAAGTGATTATTTGGAACTCACTGCATCTTAAAAAGGTTTGAAGAAAGTGAAAATACTGTTTTCTAAAAAATGTTGAAAGGTAGGTGTAGCAATCACTTCACAATAGGAAGATAGCTTGAAAATGCTAACTGGGGAAAAGAACAAAAACAAAATCAGCATGATTTAGTTAACCCTCTCTAGATAGACACAGGGGCTGTTAATTTAAATAACAGAGCAGAGAATAATCCACTTTGGCAATTAGTCAGATGAGCAAACTTTGCAAGGGCAAGAATCAATTGACTGGTAATTCACCTTGGAACAGGAACAGGAAAAGGAAAAAGAGCACTGGATTTCCTAAGTTACACCCTTCAGCTATTTCAGCCAGAACTACAAGAGTACCCTCTTTCTGGTAATTTTTTTCTTTTAAATATATACTTTAGGTACATATATAAAGAAGATATGTTCTTTAGTTGTGCCCTCACTGCCACTGTATTCAGTCTTTTTAATATCTATTCAGTCTTTAGAGATGAGACCTTCATTCACTCTCGCGTATTCTCATAAATATGAATTTCCTACCACAAGCAAGGGGCAGTAATCAAAAGCTGCATTAAATGAAGCATGCCATAATGAAGCAACACCATTTTCAAGTAGGCAATAATCACCTTCCTCCCCTCTTGGTACAGTTTGCTGCTCTCTTTGTTGCTGAAATTATTTGCTTATTCTGCAAGACCTGCATAATTTCAGTACTTGGATCTCTGAAATGAAGTTTCTCTCTTCAAGTCACAGACATTCCTTAGCTCTTTTTCACAGAACACATAAGGCAGGACCTTTTGCTGCTTAAGGTTTTACCTACTATTCTCACCATTAAAGTTTGGCTCACAAACAGCTTAAACTTAAAGAATGCTTCATCTAAATGACAGCTCTCTATAGACAGTGACAAAGCTTGTTGAGGGGGTTATCATCTGTCAGAATGACATTAAAATCTCTCAGGTTTTTCACCTTTAAAGGTGAAAAACTGTTTCTTTATATAGGAGCAATTTCACGACAATAAGAAAACTCTATGAGTCAAGGTAAAGAAATTCAGAATTGCATGTAATGTTACATTTGCTTTCAAGCAGCATCTTCTTGCAACCTTTGGCTTGCTATTAGTTTGTTTTGAATCTATGATTTTGCTTTGTACCAAAGATTGCCTCTTTCTACCACCTAAGTAGACAGTTTCTTCACAGTGTATTCATTGACCATCCAAAACCAAAGCTGGGATAACTTGCTATGCCTTTTTAGTGAGAACTACCATTCCTAACTGCATCAGCGATCTCACTTCTGAAGTGCACATGACATGACAATGAAAGCATTCAGCATCTGCTTTCAAAAGATGCTTTTTACTGAGTTACAAAGCAGGTAGGACAAATGCTGACTGCTCTAATGGTTTTTTTGATGGTTCTGCACATCACTCACCCTGTGATTGTTTCTTTTTGTTTCAGATCTCAAAATATTTCTTCTGATCTGAAAGGAAAAAGATGATATATATTAAATAATAAAAGGAGTATCCAGAAAATATGCACACTGACATTCAATATCCAATCAGCACACTCTGCCGAGTATAAGAGACTCAGTTTCAAAACCTCTGTTGTAAGCTAAGCTGTTCCAGATGCAACAGAGCAAGCACTTCAACAGGGCTTCCCATATTAATAGGAAAGAGGCCTAACTCTCAAAATGTAATGTTAATATCTGCAGTGTTTTCTCAGAAGTGGATTAAATAAACATATTTTGTTTCCATATAAAAGCCTGGTGTTCAGAAAAGTGGTGGATAAAACCCCTGCCAAACAGTAGATATACCTACTCCACATTTTTTATTTAGGCTGCGGGAAAAAAAGCCCTGAGTAAACCAACAAAAAAGCAAAGCCCAAACAAATACCCACATAATAAAAAAAAGCTCCCCCCAATAAACAACAAAAAATAAACACCACCACCTCCAAAATGAAAACAAAGCCAACCAGAAAACAATCTCTCAAAAAAAACCCACCCCAAATAAAAACACCCCAACAAACGAAAAACAAGTAGGAAATGATGCTGCTAACTTTTCTTTTTGAGAGCAAGTATCCCCCAGTAAAAACAGGTAGATTATATCTACAATTTGGTAATCTTAAGGTGCATTATCCAGAACTTTGCAGAGATGATGCATCTTCAAAGCACTGAAAAAAAATCATTGCCAGAGTGGTTCCTTTCAGTCTTACTACCACTGAGTATTAGAACTGTTTAACTACCTTAAAGAGCTGGTACCGGTACTAAGAGACTGGATAAAGCTCAGATGTGAGCCTTCTTTGAATCGAAATCTGTATTTGTAGTTACAGACAGAGACTGAAAGTAAAATAATGTACTACAGGAGCAGAATATTACTTCTATGGGTGAGGCTTTCCAGAAACCAGGTGGATAGAAAGCAAAAGGTATTTTTTATTCTATTCAGAACAGAGACTTGTGATTTTTTAATTCTTTTTAATTTTAAGATTAAGTAACAGCAGATTTCAAAACATCCTGTGAAAAGTAGTTGTACTTGCTCTTGCCAAAAGAAATCTAGTACAAGTTATAGCAAATAAACACCAGTCTGAAGTTTAAAAGGTTTAGTTTTGCTCTGCAGCTCTGCTCTAGGGACACATGGAAGGTTTTCTCCCACATCATCTTTCCAATTCAGAGTTCGCACAGCACCTGAACAAGACTGATTTTCATACCAAGTGGGTCATGCACCTCTTTCTTCCATTACTGTCAGAAAGCAAGCGATTCTAGATAATTTACAAGAATTTTCAAGATGTAATAGTAGCTCTAACTAAAAGAAGGGAAAATAAATCCAGCAGAGATCCAGACAAGTCAGTTTAATGCTCCAAGGTATTTTAATCAGACACACTCAGGGTTCTTCACCAAAAAAAGAATTCTGAATGTTATTCTTCCTTTTGTACCTAGGGAACCTGACTGAAATAGATTAAATAAGTTGCACAAGGACACTCAAAGCCTACGTAATGTCTGATTGGGGCTCTACTTTCTGACTGCTACTGCTGAGTCTTAACAACTCCCTCTTTCCTCTGCAAAACTGCAGGCTTCAGCAAACAAAGCATTCCTTATAGCTAATTGGTATTACATGGAAACTCAACTCTCTTATTTACAAAACTACAGATTTATGTCAAGCAAAGCCAATTATGCTTAATGTTTAAACTATTGCAGGTGCTCAATGACATTGTTGCTAGGCAGTAGAAGTGAAATTGCTCTTTTAATGCATCTTGTTCCAACTGGGAGCATGTGTTTTATCATCAGTGCAAACTTAACAGATGGAGATCTTAATCCTCTCCAGCACGCTTTCTTCACCCTCCCTCACTCAGAATGGTGTCCCATGCATTTAGACTTAACTGAGGTGTTCAATGATCTGTCTGGGACAGAACTTGTATTTTTTGTATGTTCATACACAAACGTAGCATAAAACACATATTTAACCCTTAAACACCCATCCACCCAACCTGCACCAGCAGCAATCAGTAATACACATGCCTGTTCAAAGTTAGTAATGACTTCTGCTGAGCACAGCCTCTACTCAAGTAGTAATAACCAGAGACAGTAGACAGCACCACAGTCAAAACCGCATCAACAGAGTCCCTTATACTAATTTCACTGTGTTCTGGGGCAAGATTCAGAAAATTTAGGCAGCACTCCAACAACAAAACTGAACTGTGATATTTGTGGTCACTCCTAACATCACTTGAAGCTTGAAAACCTATAATTCCTTATGGTAAAGACTAAAACACGCATTTATTTGGTGCAAAGCAACATCAAGGGTGACCTCAAACACAGGCAATCAAATCTGAATGTTTTTTTGTCTCCCATGAAAACTGCCACAAATCAATAAAATACTGAATAAAAGAAGGCTATTCTAAAATTCTCCAGCTGCATATTGCTTCATTTCATAAGCACATATATCTCCTTATTTTGTCTGTCCCCTCATTTTGCTAATGTATTAAACCAGATGTGAAAAAGCAGCTTCTTTCAAAGTTAAGAACAAACTGAAAGAGTCCTTTCTATTACTTCTACTGTTTGCTGGTAAAAGGAAAAAAAATCATTAGGTCTTAAAAGCATCTCCAGTCCAATTATACTCACTGGCTCAAATGTTAGATGTTACCATTTTTTACAGAGTAGTAGTTCATTTGTGTGTTGTCGTGGTTTAAACCATAAATCAGCCACGCAGTTTGTTCACTCACCTCCCTTTTTTTTCTTCCCTCTGCTCCTGG